>CAUEHQ010000549.1:0-52000 GCA_958510825.1 Brachypterus glaber
TGTGTACTAATAAAAATAGTGACATTTATATACAGAGACGCCAAATAAACGAGTAGAGAAGTAAAAGAGGAGAGAAGTAAAAGAGTAGAGATGTAAAAGTGCAGAGAAGTAAACGAGTAGATATGTGAGTGCGCCTTTCCAAGCCAAATAACAATATATTTAATTTTAGACCTATTACTAGCACTGAAAAATTAAACATAATAAAAAACCTAAAAAACAAAAAAGTTGTGGTCCTGATGTCTCAATAAAAATATTAAAATCAGTCGCCAACTGCATATCAGAACCACTAGCTCATCTCGTAAACTACTCCATACAAGAGGGTAAATTTCCTAGTTCTTTAAAAACGGAGTCAACAATCCCAATATAAAAAAAAATAAACCCAAAGACAAGGCCAATTATAGGCCAGTGGCTATATTAAATAATATCTCGAAGTAGCTATAATAAACATATATTAACTCGTATTCAACATGGCTTTAGAAGGGGAAGGTCGACTGAGACCGCCGAACACACATTTACTGATTACATTGATAAAAAAATGGATGAGGTTTTATTTGTGGCGGCGCTCTTATTCGACCTATCAAGAGCCTTCAATTGCTTAAAAATATCTTTTACAAAAGATAAGCTCTTTAGTGTAGGTTTTAGAAACAATGTAATTGCATGGTTAATTGATTTTCTTTCCCATAGGAAAATGTATGTTCGAATTGGTGAAACAATTTCAAAAAAATTTAATATAGACATAGGCGTACTTCAGGGGTCTGTACTGAGACACCTTATCTTCTTGCTGTATGTAATCGCCGAAATAATTGCAGACGATACGTCCTTTGGGATTTCAGCACAGACTCCTGATGCCCTAATAAGGCAAATTAAAATAATCATAAAATCCTTTTCAGATTGGTGCAACGCCAATAACCTCATTTTGAATTTGGATAAAACGGTTTGTTTATTTTTTAATAACAATATCAATTTGGACCCCATAATAAATATAAATGGAAAAAATATTTTGACGACACAGTCCACCAAATTTTTGGCGGTGTATTTAGATTGTGGTTTTAAATGGGATGAACAAGTAAATTCGATATGCAAAAAGTTAAGAAGCGCGGTTTATGCAATTACAAAGTTGAAACCTGTACTATCTCTGGAAGGTATAATAAATGTTTACTATAGCCTGGCTTTAAGTCACATTAGAAGAATGTTTAGTCTCAAATTCAGAGAAACTTGTAAAAACACCTTTCAAAAATATAAAATTTTGACAATGATATGCATCTACAATGTAGATTCTACATCTATAGATGCCTGGTATATCATGAAAATCAGTTTCTATTTAACAAAAACTCAGACTTCCATGGTTACTTTACCCAAAGGCGTGATGTGATGTTTTCCTTTGCATAAAAAAGCTAAATTTGAAAAATCTATATCTTATGTAGGCATAAAAATATATAACAAACTACCGGGCATATACACGGTGTATTTGAAATAGGGTCCGAAAATTTAAGGTGTGATTCTACATCATAAAATATGAAAAAAAGTTCCTATAAACAAATGTCTAAAAATCCGTCGTAAGGGAGCTACGCCCCTTTAAAACGGGCTGAAAATTTCGGTTTTTATTTAATAACTCAGGAACCCTTTGATATATAGCAACGAGGTTTGGCATGTAAACTAATCTTAATAAGGTCCTTCTTTGTATATTATTTTCATGTACTTATTTTATCCAGGGGTGTGCAAAATGGGGGGGCCTTATCAGTTTTTTGTCCCAAACTCTTTTTTGTGTAACTTTTTTGTAATTTTATTTTTGGAATATGATTCCTCAGGTCAAAATACATAAAAAAGGTACTCTTGTTGTAATACTGTAGGATTAACCGTTATCGAGAAAAATCCACTTGAAGGTAAAATTTCAAGCCTAGAGGACCAAAAATTAAATACTAAAATGTTGAAAACCGAAATTTCAATGATACAAGGTGAATGTACATCAAAAACTAAGAAAAAAACCTCATATACAGGTACTTCCAAAAATCAATCCTAAGGGAGCTACTGCTCTTTAAAAATGGTGCATTTTTAGGACACCATAGCTCCCTTAGGATTGATATTTGGAAGTACCTGTATATGAAGTTTTTTTCTTAGTTTTTGATGTACATTCGCCTTGCATCATTGAAATTTCGGTTTTCAACATTTTAGTATTTAATTTTTGGTCCTCGAGGCTTGAAATTTTACCTTCAAATGGATTTTTCTCGAAAACGGTTAATCCTACAGTATTACAACAAGAGTACATTTTTTATGTATTTTGACCTGAGGAATCATATTCCAAAAATAAAAATACAAAAAAGTTACACAGAAAAAAGTTTGGGACATAAAACTGATAAGGCCCCCCCATTTCGCACACCCCTGGATAAAATAAGTACATGAAAATAATATACAAAGAAGGGCCTTATTAAGATTATTTTACATGCCAAATCTCGTTGCTGTATATCAAAGGGTTCCTGAGTTATTAAATAAAAACAGAATTTTTCAGCCCGTTTCAAAGGGGCGTAGCTCCCTTACGAGGGATTTTTAGACATTTGTTTATAGGAACTTTTTTTAATATTTTATGATGTAGAATCACACCTTAAATTTTCGGACCCTATTTCAAATACACCGTGTATAGATGTCTTTGCATAAAAGCATTTAAAATTAAAGTTAAAGACTTTTTAACAAATAAAGCTTATTATTCATTACAAGAATATTTAAACGATAATTTCGAGGATAATTTATAATATTTATAATATAAGTAATTGTATGTCCTTTCTTTGACTTGTATATCCGCCGCAAGGTGGCTTCTGTACATCAATAAATTCTAATTCTAATTCTTAAATTTATATTAAATATTAAATTAATAAAGAACCTGGCACACATATCTGCCGAAATTTTTTAAAACGCATTATTCGGTTTTATCATGGTTGGCACTGAAATCGCAAATTTTACAACATTATATCATTCTGACAAGACATTTTAAAAGCTGGGTTAAACTTTTGATAAAAAACATTCTAGGGTAAAATACAGTAAGTACTGGATTTTTTGTTAGTTTTCTGTATTGCAGTATTTAAATAATTCTTAATAAGTAAAAGTATTATAATATAATACTTTATAATTAAAAAATTTATATAAATTAGGTTGTTTTATTCTACTAATGTTAATGTTTAGAAAAAAAAATCAAAGCGGATACTGTGTTTTGGCTTTGATATGTTTTAAATTTAACAAATAAATAAAATATAAATAAAATAAAAATTCATTCTTACCTGTCAAAAAAATCAAATGGTAAATTTGCGATTTCAATGCACACCTCGATAAAACCGAATTCTTTTTAAAAAAATTCGGCAGACTGTTACATTACTGGCAGATTATTATTATATATAAACATGTGCAGTTCCGAAATGGTATACCTACGATTTAAGAAAAACAATGGAGAATAGTTCAAAAAATTGCATTTTGGTTTAAAAATGTTTTAAAATTTGCTAGTTGAAAAAAGACCATTTTATTGGTAATTTTTTCTTCCTCTAAGGGGGAACTTTTGGCCTAAATTTTTTACTGTATAGATTATTATTATTATTTATTATAATAAATAAAGTTTATCATAAATTTTAGTTGTTCGTAAGTATATTGAATGAAGAAGCTGGTCAGCGCAAGAAAAACAAACTGCCGAAGAACTGTGTGACTTCACTACCTTTAAACTTCTATCCTTAGAAGAACTGCGTGACTTCACTACCTTTAAACTTCTATCCTTAGAAGAACTGTGTGACTTCACTACCTTTAAACTACTATCCTTAGAATTTTGCCGAATATTTAAAAATGAACATTTTAAAGACAGGACAGCAGAACAAATTAAATCCTGGATATCGAATCAATACAAGTTTAAATGTAACCAGAGGAAAGGTTTATCATAAATTTTAGTTGTTCGAAGTATATTGAATGAAGAAGCTGGGCAGCGCAAGAAAAACAAACTGCCGAAGAACTGTGTGACTTCACTACCTTTAAACTTCTATCCTTAGAAGAACTGCGTGACTTCACTACCTTTAAACTTCTATCCTTAGAAGAACTATGTGACTTCACTACCTTTAAACTACTATCCTTAGAATTTTACCGAATATTTAAAAATGAACATTTTAAAGACAGGACAGCAGAACAAATTAAATCCTGGATATCGAATCAATACAAGTTTAAATGTAACCAGAGGAAAGGTTTATCATAAATTTTAGTTGTTCGAAGTATATTGAATGAAGAAGCTGGTCAGCGCAAGAAAAACAAACTGCCGAAGAACTGTGTGACTTCACTACCTTTAAACTTCTATCCTTAGAAGAACTGCGTGACTTCACTACCTTTAAACTTCTATCCTTAGAAGAACTGTGTGACTTCACTACCTTTAAACTACTATCCTTAGAATTTTGCCGAATATTTAAAAATGAACATTTTAAAGACAGGACAGCAGAACAAATTAAATCCTGGATATCGAATCAATACAAGTTTAAATGTAACCAGAGGAAAGGTTTATCATAAATTTTAGTTGTTCGAAGTATATTGAATGAAGAAGCTGGGCAGCGCAAGAAAAACAAACTGCCGAAGAACTGTGTGACTTCACTACCTTTAAACTTCTATCCTTAGAAGAACTGTGTGACTTCACTACCTTTAAACTACTATCCTTAGAATTTTGCCGAATATTTAAAAATGAACATTTTAAAGACAGGACAGCAGAACAAATTAAATCCTGGATATCGAATCAATACAAGTTTAAATGTAACCAGAGGAAAGGTTTATCATAAATTTTAGTTGTTCGAAGTATATTGAATGAAGAAGCTGGGCAGCGCAAGAAAAACAAACTGCCGAAGAACTGTGTGACTTCACTACCTTTAAACTTCTATCCTTAGAAGAACTGCGTGACTTCACTACCTTTAAACTTCTATCCTTAGAAGAACTATGTGACTTCACTACCTTTAAACTACTATCCTTAGAATTTTACCGAATATTTAAAAATGAACATTTTAAAGACAGGACAGCAGAACAAATTAAATCCTGGATATCGAATCAATACAAGTTTAAATGTAACCAGAGGAAAGGTTTATCATAAATTTTAGTTGTTCGAAGTATATTGAATGAAGAAGCTGGTCAGCGCAAGAAAAACAAACTGCCGAAGAACTGTGTGACTTCACTACCTTTAAACTTCTATCCTTAGAAGAACTGCGTGACTTCACTACCTTTAAACTTCTATCCTTAGAAGAACTGTGTGACTTCACTACCTTTAAACTACTATCCTTAGAATTTTGCCGAATATTTAAAAATGAACATTTTAAAGACAGGACAGCAGAACAAATTAAATCCTGGATATCGAATCAATACAAGTTTAAATGTAACCAGAGGAAAGGTTTATCATAAACTTTAGTTGTTCGAAGTATATTAAATGAAGAAGCTGGTCAGCGCAAGAAAAACAAACTGCCGAAGAACTGTGTGACTTCACTACCTTTAAACTTCTATCCTTAGAAGAACTGCGTGACTTCACTACCTTTAAACTTCTATCCTTAGAAGAACTGTGTGACTTCACTACCTTTAAACTACTATCCTTAGAATTTTGCCGAATATTTAAAAATGAACATTTTAAAGACAGGACAGCAGAACAAATTAAATCCTGGATATCGAATCAATACAAGTTTAAATGTAACCAGAGGAAAGGTTTATCATAAATTTTAGTTGTTCGAAGTATATTGAATGAAGAAGCTGGTCAGCGCAAGAAAAACAAACTGCCGAAGAACTGTGTGACTTCACTACCTTTAAACTTCTATCCTTAGAAGAACTGCGTGACTTCACTACCTTTAAACTTCTATCCTTAGAAGAACTGTGTGACTTCACTACCTTTAAACTACTATCCTTAGAATTTTGCCGAATATTTAAAAATGAACATTTTAAAGACAGGACAGCAGAACAAATTAAATCCTGGATATCGAATCAATACAAGTTTAAATGTAACCAGAGGAAAGGTTTATCATAAACTTTAGTTGTTCGAAGTATATTAAATGAAGAAGCTGGTCAGCGCAAGAAAAACAAACTGCCGAAGAACTGTGTGACTTCACTACCTTTAAACTTCTATCCTTAGAAGAACTGCGTGACTTCACTACCTTTAAACTTCTATCCTTAGAAGAACTGTGTGACTTCACTACCTTTAAACTACTATCCTTAGAATTTTGCCGAATATTTAAAAATGAACATTTTAAAGACAGGACAGCAGAACAAATTAAATCCTGGATATCGAATCAATACAAGTTTAAATGTAACCAGAGGAAAGGTTTATCATAAATTTTAGTTGTTCGAAGTATATTGAATGAAGAAGCTGGCCAGCGCAAGAAACACAAACTGCCGAAGAACTGTGTGACTTCACTACCTTTAAACTTCTATCCTTAGAAGAACTGCGTGACTTCACTACCTTTAAACTTCTATCCTTAGAAGAACTGTGTGACTTCACTACCTTTAAACTACTATCCTTAGAATTTTGCCAAATATTTAAAAATGAACATTTTAAAGACAGGACAGCAGAACAAATTAAATCCTGGATATCGAATCAATACAAGTTTAAATGTAACCAGAGGAAAGGTTTATCATAAATTTTAGTTGTTCGAAGTATATTGAATGAAGAAGCTGGTCAGCGCAAGAAAAACAAACTGCCGAAGAACTGTGTGACTTCACTACCTTTAATCTTCTATCCTTAGAAGAACTGCGTGACTTCACTACCTTTAAACTTCTATCCTTAGAAGAACTGTGTGACTTCACTACCTTTAAACTACTATCCTTAGAATTTTGCCGAATATTTAAAAATGAACATTTTAAAGACAGGACAGCAGAACAAATTAAATCCTGGATATCGAATCAATACAAGTTTAAATGTAACCAGAGGAAAGGTAAAGTTTTATTGAAAAAGTGTATATTACAAAAACAAATTGGGATGACACATAGTACTAGTAAATACACATAGTACTAGTAAATTATTTTAAGTTGCTTTTTTCAAAAATTCGATTTACACAACTTAAGTTTCAGCTCTCCCACTTTTTATTTTTCACGATATTATATTACAGGGGAAACATTTTAAATCGGTTTTCATGAGAGATGAATCATAATTATTCATTTTCAGCATTTTTCTTTTTTATGTCATTATATATTTTAGCTTTAATTACATTTGGTTTTCTATTTTTTAATGAATCAAACTGCAGTGCTACTTTTGTAATATGAGCAATACTGGGAATGGAGTGTTGTTCATAATATGATCCAAAAGCTTTCTTAACATCCTTCTTTTCAGTAGAACTCCAATGTTGCACTAAAAAATATAACTATTATAATATAATGGTATCTTTTAAAATAACGGTTATTGCGTACAAGGCTGAGTGCTAGAATGTATTAAAAAGTTAAGGAATATGTTAAATGTTATGTAGAAAAAGCAGTAGGGTCATTACCGCTGGTTTGCTGCAGTGGCGAAGACAAAAGCAGCAAACAAGCAAAAGCTTTCTTTCGCTTTCTGTTTAAAATACACATACTATTTTTTTACTACAACCATGCAATATTAAAAGATTTAAGATTATTAATTATTAGCCAAAATCAATTCATGCATTTTTGTGTTTTTATCGACGTTATATAGGGTATAGCAGAACTGAGGTAGGTAACTTCTGTAAACAGAAAAGTAATTAATATATCTTCTGATGTTTTTTATCGTTAAAGTGGAATTAATACCTGATATTAAAGACCCCATAATCTATTAGTCGCATTAACAAAAGTCTTACACTAACTTTTGGTTTTCAGTTACAGCTGTACGCAGCAGTTTTTTATAGCAAACATTGTTTTTCATTTATTTTTTAAGTAAATAACGATATTTTTCTTATTAAAAAAAAATGTAAATTTTAAATACTTTTTATGTATGAAGTTTTTTGCTATTAGTGTTCAGGGTTCGTTAAAAATATAACACAGGCTGGCATACAATCTATGACGTATGTGGTTTTCGGTGCATTGTTGAGATAATCACTTGCTTTTATTTGACGTTAATAACAGAATTAATATCTATGAAATTGAGTTACGTTTTTTTGGCTAAGTAATTGTTATGTTTTATAATGGTAATAACCAAAACGATGGTAAACGATTTCCTGATAAGTTTCGTTCCTGGTTCCTGCTTGAGAGTCATTTTTATATGATTTTTAGTTGAAAAGAACCAGAAGGAATTTTATTTTGCAGTGTTATTAAATTTCTTAAATAATATATTTTTTGTGAACGAGTCGAATGTATTTACCTAAACCTTAACCAACTATAATATTCCGTATTATAATTAAATTATATTATTTGTTAATATATAAAAATGTATAAATCTTACAATATACGTCTAATTAGCTAAGTCATTGTCGAGAAAACTGATATTCCTTAGCGAATAAGACGTATATCACTAGACGTATGCAAATGTCATTTTTCTGTTTTAATAAATTGAGTTACGTCTTATTTCCTAGGGAATTTCAATTTTCTTGGCTATTACTTAGCTAATCAGACGTATCTCATTTATATTATAACATATGGATATAAATGAATAAAAATTTACTCTTTAATGATATTTACTTAACGTTTAGTATAAATACTTTGATATATACCCAATAATATCAGTTCTGATTTAAAATTCAGAAAATGTTCATTAGCTCGAAATAACCAAATTTTGAGTTGTGACTTATTGGCTTAGGACGGCAGTATTATAGTTATAATAGTCCAGAGACACAACTAGAGCAAGGCCCCAGAGGTAAATATTTTTAAATTTTTACAATTTGTTATGAAAGTTGGTGTATAGGGGCACGGTGCACTTCTGAGGGGTGTTTTTTGAACTCGCGGCGAACTTTAGTTTTTCTTTATATTCTTGTTATTTATGTAGGAAACAACCATTTAGAGCAAAATTTAAAAAATCTATCGGTTAGTTTTTTTTTAATATAGTTTTTTTTATAAAAATCTGCACCAATTTAGTTATTTGGCTATATCTCGGCTATTTCTAATTATAATAAAAATATTATTTAAAATAAAATAAAGAGTGCTTAATTTTCTACAAAAAAAGTAATTACCATTTTTTATATCTTTTACCGTTTTGTCACCATACGTGATTAAAGTTTAAAGTAAAACAAAAAGTATAAATTCATCCTTATATTTATTAAAGATTATCTAAGAAGGCTTATTCTACTAAAAAATGTCAAATTACCTTAAAACACATTATTTCTTTAATTAAGGTGACTTGTGGCAAAATTTTAAAACCAAAGTTAAGTTGTTTATTATTTTTTATGATAGTTTTCAATATTAAGATTTAATGTATTTTTGTAATAAAGAAGTTTTTTAAATAAAAATTAATTTAGAGAATCATGAAACTAATCAAAAATTATTGTGCGCTGTTTGATTTACAAAAACCAAAAATATTAAGCCAATTCCAAGTAGATTATTTTGTAAAAAGTAATTTTGATGTCCGTAAATAATTATTATATTTTAGTTTTTAAAGTCAAAAAGTTAAAAAATTACTTGATTACTTTTTTATGCATAGGTAATAAATTTTTATTTATTTATTTCGTGGTAGCTTTTTATATAACAGAGTCATGGGCCATGACTCATGGCAAGCCCCAACAAACATGCTTTTGGATATTTCCTTTTCACATTGACCATAACCTATTTTTTTTTATTAGTAACCAATATAATGTACTTGGTTGTAACTGGTTTAATGTTTTTGATTATTGTAAAGCAAACAATGTACAATATTTTTTTATTAATTTCATCGTTATCTAAATCCATTTTTATTAAAAAAACTTTTTTCTTACAAAAATACATTAAATCTTAATATTGAAAACTATCCTAAAAAATAATAAACAACTTACCTTTGGTTTTAGAATTTTCCCACAAGCCACCTTGATTAAAGAAATAATGTGTTTTAAGGTAATTTGACATTTTTCAGTAGAATAAGCCCTCTTAGATAATTTTTAATAAATATAAGGATGAATTTATACTTTTTTATTTACTTCAAACTTTAATCACGTTTTGTGACAAAACGGTAAAAGATATAAAAAAAATTGTAATTATTTTTTTTGTAGAAAATTAAGCACTCTTTATTTTATTTTTAATAATATTTTTATTATAATTAGAAATAGCCGAGATATAGCCAAATAATAAAATAGGTGCAGATTTTTATAAAAAAAATCTAAATTAAAAAAAAAACTAACCGATAGATTTTTTTAATTTTGCTCTTAAATTGTTGGTTACTACATAAATGACGAGAATATAAAGAAAAACTAAAGTTCGCCGCATGTTCGGAAAACACCCCTCAGAAGTGCACCGTGAGGGGGTATACAGCAACACGTTCTCAATGTTTTCTTAAATCCGCTGATCATGGAATACAGGTGTGAAGCTGGACCATAGTTGTGTGATTTTGGATTATTGTTGTGTGAAATTACGGTACCTATTTGTTTTACTGATAAAAAGTATTTAAAATTAACAAATTTTTTACAATTTTTTCCATTATTTACAGAAGCTTCCAAATATAGCGTTAATTCTGGGACATCCTTTATTACTATGTGCAATACAAAACTAATTTCTTTGGTGCAGATAGTCAAACATCTAATATGAGAGGTTTTTTGATAAACCAAACAAAAATATTTTAGTCTATGAAACTCTAAGAGAGAAATCTATAAAGGTATATTATTATTGCATAGAATAACCAATAAAGAAAAACCACCACCACCAACACCCTCAAACACCGTCGCTTACCAACGCCCATAAAAGGGTCCACAATAGAAATTATTAAATATCAACGGATATATGTAGATGATTACTGAAATAATAAAAATAAAATAAATAAATTATGACTTAACTTATGTTAAGAAAATAGTTTTTTTTTACTAAAATCGATAGTTGCTATACCTTTTCTTTCCTTCCTATTTATTTTGGATTTGTATTGATTGGATATCCAACTTTTAATTTGTTCAGGAGTTCTCTCTTTAAGTTCTTCACAGGAATTCTTGAAGTTTTGGCATTTATTTAAAGAAGGTAATTGGAATGTATTAAAATCGCAAAGATTATAAGCCTTCTCTTTTTCGGGAGTTGACCAGCTTTTTCTTTTCACATAATTCTCATGGATATCTAAAATTTTAATAGATTCATATTCAAATTAAAAGAAGAAACTACTCATTAACACAGCCACACAAAACATTGTGTTCATATTCCAGAGACTAGACCAACGCATTTTTATACTTTCAGGGTCGCTGAAACCAAATCTGACCTCAAATTGCTCCATCAGGTCACAAATTTTTGATACACTTAAAAAAAGTGTGCGAATTCCTGAACACGTTCGCTGCGTTAGCCAGTTTTTTGGTTTCCCAGCTCAGACTGCGTTTCGGGGCATATATCGCACCACCAAAACTCAAAAAAAAACTGTAGTATGGTTTGTTTTGTACCTCTGTACTTGAGTGATAACATATACAAACTCAAATTAACTATTCCAATTAGTTATAAGTTATATTCCAGTAATAAGTTATAAGTTATATTCCAGTAATAAATATGCTTCTTTGGTCTATATGGGTAAAGACAAGGACGGTTCAGGACATTGGAACATTCAAGTATTACGTAACGAAAATTGTACCAAAATTCATATACTTCATACCCCGGTCCTTGCGTTATTATAGATTATAGAGATTTTATATTTCGGCTACCCCCCTAATAGGGGGTGTGTTAGGGGGGGGGGGGGTAGCTAAACTATGAAATCTCTACAGCCTTGAATAACGCTAGAACCGAGGTATGAAGTGTATGAATTTTGGTAGCTTTTGCGTTACGTAATACGTTCTCAAAACGTAGGGAACGTGTTAAATTCAGATGTTTTTAAGTGTAAAAAAAGAAATTGACCTGATGGAGCAATTCTGAGGTCAGATTCGGTTTCAGCGATCCCGATGTTTTAAAAATGAGCTGGTCTACACCTTTTCTTCAAGTTTGTAAATCAGAGGGTGTTATTTGTTATTCAGATTTTTAATTTATATTTCTCTTGTTGTAATACTGTAGGATTAACCAGTTTCGAGAAAAATCCACTTGAAGGTAAAATTTCACGCTTCGATGACCAAACATTAAATACTAAAATGTTGAAAACCGACATTTTAATGATGCAAGGTGAATCATCATCAAAAACAAAACCTCATATACAGGTACTTCCAAAAATCAATCCTAATCTTTAAAAATGATGCATTTTTACGATACCATAGCTCCCTTAGGATTGTTTTTTTGAAAGTATAAGAGGTTTTTTTCTTAGTTTTTGATGTACATTTACCTTGAAATATTGAAATTTTGGTTTTCAACATTTTAGTACTTAATTTTTGGTCCTCAAAGCGAAAAAATTTACCTTCAAGTGGATTTTTCTCGAAAACAGTTCTCCTACAGTATTACAACAAGAGTACCTTTTTTATCCAACACCTTTATAGAAACAATTGTTTTGAACATTATTTTAAACATGAAAAGTTAAGTTTTTCCCACTAGGGACTGAAAAATTTTGCACTTACTTTTTTGCGTAGAGCTTTTGATTGAAGTATTTTAACTATTCTATAAATAGAACCAGTTAATTATATCGTAAATATAAAAGAAAATCCTAAATTATTCTTTAGTTTTAAATTAAATTGCTATTTTTATTCAACAAAAGGGTCATTCCGCGTCAACTGCTACCACAGCATCAAAAGTTCAATATTTTTTTATATTTATTTAGATATTGGGTAAGATTATAGTTCAAAATTCATCCAGCATCTCCAAAACTGTTGTTAAATTCTAAGTCAAAAAACCTGGAAAAATACAAAAATTTGAAAGTTTAGGTCCCCTAAACGACCCCTAAATGACCCACGATCAACTGCAATTTTTTTTTGTAGTATACTGCCCTACAGGAGAATAATTTAACATATTGGTAGTTTTCCCAAATTCAGTTTAAAATTTGGTAACGTACAAAACATTGTTTGGTAATGTACGAAACAACTATAATAATTTCTGAAAATCATATTTATTTTTTTTTTATTAGCCCGTATGCTTATTAGAAAGTAAATCTTTCACAAATTAAGCAAACATAATTAAAAAAAACAAAAAATTAAATGAGATTAGAAGATTTTCATTATCATTTACTTAATTGCATAAGTGTACTTCCAAATTTTGTAACGTACGAAACGCGCACATAAACTGCATTATTTTTTTTGCCTAATTGATTATTAAATTTATAAGTAAACCAAAAGATGCAAGTACGTGCCTGTAAGGATTATAACCTGAAATTCAAATAAATAAACTATCGAGTAATTTTCTAAGACCTAAATTAAGGTGTACGAATGTAACGTACGAAACGACGGAATGACCCAAAAGTAACGTTAAATTTTGACAGATTTTTTTCCATAGCCTTTTATAAAAAAAACTACTTACAAAATACAGAATCTGTATGTTATGAGATGTTATGTAGATATTTTTTGTACTTACAAAATTAAATTTTGAAAATTTAACTTAAAAAGAGTTGCTTTCTCCAAAATATCTTTAGAAATATCATCAGGAACATCAACCGCGTCGATTTTGACGTTTTTAAGAACTGTCAAACTAGCAATTGTTTATTTTTAATAGGCATACTTAGGCCATGGCTACCTTTTATTTTACTATTACTAAGAAAACTTAATCTTTTTATCATATTTTTTTGCTAAATTATACCTAGATTTTTATTTAAAATTAAAAGGTGATGGATTAAATTAAATTCTTAACTCGTGTATTAAGTGATTTTCTCCACTTAAGAATATTAGCTGATATTTTTTGCACGGATAAAATCCTACTTAATACACTAGTTAAGAAAATAACTATTACTGATTGTAGCCATTAAATTTGTTAGGAACTCACTTCGATTTCTTGGTTTACTATTAACATTTTTATATGCATCATTCACATCAAAATCTAAATTTTCTTCTAATTTTTCTAGTTCAGGTGTTTCATTAGTCAAGTCATCATTCACATCAAAATCTAAATTTTCTTCTGATTTTTCTAGTTCCGGTGTTTCATTAGTCAAGTCATCATTTGCTTGGCTTTCATTAGTTTCTTCATTAATGGATTCCATTTCAAAACTTTCTTCAATCTTTCCACTAACTGTTTGTAATAGTTTTGACATTTTTAAAATGTCCTTAACAGGTTCTGATAAACGATAATGCTTATGGTGTATTTTATCTTCATGACCCATATAATTGGCTACATCTCGAACTTCATTTTCATCTAATTCAAGCTGGGCACAAGTTGTTGCTAAATGTTTCCTTAAAGTGGTACCGCGCAAAGCACTTGGATTTTCTGCCCCGCACTCTTCGGAAAATTTTCTTAGAAGTGATGTTGCTCTTAAAAAACAGAAGTCATTACTTTCTTTTGGCAATCCAAAGACATATGGATTTTTTTGTTTTACACCTGCCTGATTTCTATGCTTAATAATTAAATTTAAACAGTTTAAGGTTTCTTTATTTAATAGTACGGGTACTCCCCTACCCAATTTCCCTCTAATCTCAAACCGAACAAAAGTTTCAGCACGTTTTTTTTCCTCCGCGTCCAATTTATTTATGTCACAATTTTCATCTGTAACAGTTTGCAAATTTTCAAGGTCAGTTATATAAATTCTCTCCATCTCTCCCGCCCTTCTTCTGTTAAATATTTGAATATAGCTTAATGTGTAACTCTGTAAATTTTTCCAATTTTCGAATGAATATTTTTCTTTTAATGCTTTGTAAGCTTCTTTTTTTTTTTCGTTCAAATAATTTTGAAGTTTTTCTATGTCGGATAATTTTGGCAAAGTAACTTTTTTTGCTCTTATTCTTTGTTTTTGTTTCTCTAGCACAGTTCGGTTTACTTTAAATTTTAACTCATCTTTTAAAATAGTTATATACCTGCCCAACTGTTTAATTTTTTCGTCATCATCACTTTTAGACAATTCTACTTCCAAAGTTATTGCAAGGTCCTTTAAAAGTGTGCCAACAGAGCCAGCTATTGTTGGGGCTTCATAAAGGTCATCTTCATTGATTCCACCCACACCATTTAATGCTGCAATTGTTTCGTCTATGTGCTTAGGGTGAAAGCAGGAGGCAAGATCTTTAATTTTAGGATTAATTTCTTTTATTTGTATTAAAAACCTAGCTGCTTGCCTAAGCGTTTGTCTAATCCCTTCCTGATGATGTTTTTGAAATTTAAATTTGTCACACAACTTATTTCCATGCATTATTATTAACCAATCTTGTTTTACTGTATCACCTATTATATCATTTCGTAGTATTGGTAAAACTTCGTTTCGTAACGTTTTACATGCTTTTTCGTGCACATCCATATATAACCTCCTACTCATTATCATCACATTGGCTTTTTCATGATTTTTATTGCATTTACTATAGTGTTTTCGTAGCGATGATTTTGAATATAAGCCTTTACAGTTAGGACATAAAACATTTTCTCGTCGCTCATTTATTCCATTTGCTCTTCTGCATACAATTTCCTCTTTAGTAGTAGTTAGATATTTATAGTTGCCTTCCTTCCTTATAGCATCTAAAATCTTTTTCCTATTTTTACTTCCTTTTTCCATACCAGAAAAAAGGTCAACTTGTTTTTCTTTTATGTGTTTTTTTTCTAAATGTTCAGGCAATTTACTAAATAATTTGCCACAATAAAGGCAACAATTCTTTTTGGCTAGTTTATTTACTTTTTCTTCTGGAATTTTGTCCATTTCATTTTGTTCTAAAAATTTAAAACAATGAAGAACAAAACTTTTTAATAATCGAAACCTAGAGACTATTTTAGGGGGAAAAATCCATCGGGCGCGGTTCTTTTTATAGAGGTTTTCCTATTTTTTAGCCCATTTTATAGTAAATGCATGAATTATCTAGGTGTCTTTTATAGCGAACATTTTCTCGCAGGCAAGTCACGTTACTATCGTGCACTCTCTCCCACTCTATGATTATGAACGGCAAAGTGGGAAGGACATATGGTCACCTGACTTGCTTGGGAGAAAATGTTCACTATATCAATTTTTTATTAAAATAGTATATTAAAGTACTAGTTTCATAACATACGTTTTTGGCGCACGAGTACAAGTTTAGACAACGAGCCGCTTAAAATTGATGGACGATTTAGGGATTTTTGTTTTGGGTTGGCATTACAATGTTCGCATATTTTCCGAACTGAACAAGAAACCAACCGACGACCGATATTTTTTCTCTGAATTGATTTTTATCGACATAAAACGTTATCAAACGCAAAAATAGGCGAAAAAGAATTTTTTTTCACGAATAGTGCTTTCCCAAAATTAAAAAAAAAAATTAAAATAGGAAAGCAAAATGGTTGAGAACCACTGATTAAAAAAATAACGCTAGCCAACATTTAAGATAACTTTCAACAGTTTTAAAAAAGGGCCTGCGGTACATTTAACTAAAAAAAAAGTTTTTTTTGCTGTTAAAAATTAAATAAAAAGGGTTAACCTACGATTTAATTCTATATTTAGATGGGTAAAAGCTAAAATTAACGCGCTTATTGGTCTTAAAAATCGCCTATCCCAAAGATTTAAAATTAATTTTCAGGTTACTTGATTTTCGTTAGGATTTCTACATAACGCAAAACTATTGATGTTAGTAGTGAAAAAAATAGTATATAAACCACGGTTGTGAAATATGCGCTATAAAGGCATATTTCACAACCTTGGTATATAATATATTATTTCTGTGTGAGGTCGTATTTTGTGGACTGAAGCGGAACACGAGCGAAGAAAAAAATTTACCTACGACTATACGTTATATTCAAATTAATGTGTAGTGACTAATACCAATGCTGTTCTCAAATAAGGAGTTCCCCTCAGACGAAGTTACGCGTATTTACGCGAATCGCACCCGAATTGATACGATCTTTACCTTTTACGAGATTTTCGCAATTGAGTCACTACACATTAATTTGAATACAACGTATAGCGCATTACGTTTTCTCACCACCTACGAGTTAAAATCTTATTTTATTAATAATATTTTGGGCATTTATATGTGTGGCAGTTAAACAAATCATTTTTTTATGGAATCACTCTATAAAATTAAAAATAGTAGTCTGCGGTATGTGTGGGAATTTGCCTTGCGCGGTAAATCGTTTTTTCTGTCTTTAGTTACGGTTTGGTTTGTATTTATTTCATCTATCACTAAGTGTGCTCAATATACTGTCGAATTTTTTATTAAGTAATGTTCTGTATTGGGAACTTACCATGAATTAGTTTGGTTTTTTTTGCATAAGGATCAAGATCATCATCAACAATCTTATCATTAACCATACAACTTTCTAAAACACAAATATAAATGTATAATAAATTTTTCCCAAATCAAATGTCTTTTTTTCACTACAGTACACAGCGACCCTGAGCGTTAATCTAGTTTAACAAACGTGTCAGAGTTTCTTTTTGGTATAAATCACTTCATTTGACCTTATCATAAAAATATCTACTGTAAAATCAAATTCGTACAACTTCCAGAGGGTGTTAAAAAATCCTCTGCAGACTACTGGCTCGTTATACATGCTTTTTGGCATTATGAAGTAAGCGTTTATAATAGTACCTTTTACGCACTTTTTAAAGGTATAATAATTTTTTGCCTAACTTATTTAGTTTTTTTTATGATAATAAAGAAAAATTTAGCTCTATTTTTGTATACTTTTAAATTATTGTAGAAACTAAGTTTTTTAACTTAACCACCTATTTGGCATTCCAAATTATTATTTGATGTTTTCTTAATTTAAATTCAAACAAAAATCTTATTATAACATTTAAAAAGTATATTTTTTACTCGTTTTTTAACCCATTGCAAACTGCGATAAATTTACTTTGTTGTTTAGTAGTATTTACCTGAAAGAATACAACATTTAAATTTGACTGTTTTGACGTGTACTTATTATAAGTAATAGTAATGCCTAAATCTTAACTATAGGCTATTTTATTTCATTATTAGTAACTATTTAGTATTTTTCTTTATATGCATTTTAAAAAAAACTAAATAAGTTAGACAAAAATTTATTATTATTAAAAAGGGTGTAAAAGGTACTATTATAAAAGCTTACTTCATAATATCAAAAAGCATGTTTAAATAGCCAGTAGTCTGCTGAGGAATTTTTAACACCCTCTGGAAGTTTGATTTTACTGTAGTTATTTTTATGATAACAAATGAAGTGATTTATACCAAAAAGAAACTTTGACACGATTGTTAAACTAGATTAACGCTTAGAGTCGGTGTGAGTAGTAGTAAAGGCGCACTCACATCTCTACTCGTTTACATCCCTGCTCTTTCACCTCTCTACTCTTTTACTTCTCTCCTCTTTTACTTCTCTACTCGTTTATTTGGCATCTCTGTATATAAATGTCATTTTTTTTATTAGTACACATTGTATATATGTCATAATTTTGAGTTTGCTAGGTTATAACAATGTCAATTATGACATATATTCAGTGTGTACTAATAAAAATAATGACATTTATATACAGAGACGCCAAATAAACGAGTAGAGAAGTAAAAGAGGAGAGAAGTAAAAGCGTAGAGATGTAAAAGAGCAGAGATGTAAAAGAGTAGAGATGTGAGTGCGCCGAAGTAAACATTTATTGGGAACTTGCCATTAATTAGTTTTGTTCTTTTTTCGGCTGAATTATTGGTTAGATAATCGGAATCTTTGTCAGTTGCATAAGGATCATTGAGATCATCATCAAAAACCTCATCAAAAACCATACAACTTTCTAAAACACAAAAAAAATGTATAAATAAAATTACGTTGATTTTCTTTCAGCATTTTTAAATTTTTTTAAAAGTTTAACCCCCCATAACTTTTTTGTTTTTGGGGGGATTACTTTCAAAAACAATAGGGATCTTCCTCTCATAGAACTTGATTTTTCCTGAAAATTTCAATTCGATCGAATTATTCGTTCTCGAGTTATTGTGTTTACAAAAATCGTGACATCGGACAGACAGACGGACATTTGAAAAAAAAAATGAAAGTTGCTTATTTTTTCATGAAACAAATTTATATCTAAGAATTTTTTGTCTAGGACGATTTTTTTTTTTTTGAAAATTTGAAACTACCGTATAATATTATTCTAGCGCAGGCGCTGTGAATAATATAATAACTAATATCTTACTTTGACAGAAAGCTGGGGCACCCTGTACAAGTTTTCTGAACAAAAGTAATTTACTAGTATGATGTCATCGAAATTTTTTTGTAATATACACTTTTTAAATAAACTTTACCTTTCCTCTGGTTACATTTAAACTTGTATTGATTCGATATCCAGGATTTAATTTGTTCTGCTGTCCTGTCTTTTAAATGTTTATGGTCATTTTTAAATTTTCTGCAAAATTCTAAGGACGGTAGTTTAAAAGTAGTGAAGTCACACAGTTCTTCGGCAGTTTGTTTTTCTTGTGCTGACCAGCTTCTTCGCTCAATATACTTACGAACAACTAAAATTTATGATAAACTTTATTTATTATAATAAATAATAATAATTATTAATCTGTACAGTAAAAAATTTAGGCCAAAAGTTCCCCCTTAGGACACATCCCGTTAGGACAAAAGTTCCCCCTTACCTTAGAGGCTTTAAAAAAATTGCTTAGCTCTAATTTAGAAATTTCTAGGTATTTCTAGGTAGTCAAAAATGGATTAAAAAAATTATATTTTTGGTTTTGATCTTTCTAGCAATAAAAACCTTGCAGTTGGAAAATGGCAGGAAAGCCTGGAAGTGGACACTAGTTTTTACAAGGTTGCCAAGTTTATCCCCGTATATGATTTAAATAGATATAAAAATAAAATCATCGATAAAGAACTTAAAGAATTGTATAGAAAATTTAAAGTTAAACAATAAAAGTAAAATAAAAATTAAAAACAATCTAAATAACACTATAAAATAAAAATAACCAGCCGTCTCGAATGAGCGAGAATACTTTCTCATAAAACAAGTCATGTCCAATTTCAATTTTTTTTTGGGGGAGGTGGGGGGGAGTGGGGCTGTTGAGAGGGAGAGGGATGTTTTTTATCTTTTAGGTGGTTTTAAAATATTCTTCTATCGTGAATACTAAAATAAGTTATGTCTAGAAACCATTTTTCACATTTTGAAGAGGGAGGGGGGGGAGTTCATAAAAAAAGATAATAACATATTTTATCTAATTTTATTTCACCCTTTAGATGGTTTTTAAATTTTTCTTCTATTGTGAATAATAAAAAAGTTATGTCTAAAAACATTTTTTTTACTTTTTGGGGGGGAGAGGGGGTCGTTGGAAAAAAATGATAATAACATTTTTTGTGTAGTTTTATTTAACGTTTGATGTGATTTTTAAATTTTTCTTCTATTGTTAACAATAAAAAAATTACGGCCGAAACAAAAATTTAACCCCCCTTTTACCCCCCTTCCCCCCAACCGATTTTGCTCAAATACGAACTTGTCCAAGATATTATAAAAATACACCTGTATACCAAATTTCAAGTCGCTAGCTCAAAGCGTTCTTAGGTTATCGTGGATCCAGACAGACAGACAGACAGACAGACCGACAGACAGACAGACATCATTTTTTTTGTTGCTTATTTTGATTTTTCTCGACGTTTCATGAAAAAATAAGATGATTTAAGCAAGATTTTTTTTTGCATCACAATACTTTCTATTATGAGAAAGTAAAAAGATTCTTCATGGATACAATACAACATCGTATCATTCTGACAAGACATTTTAAAAGTTGGGTTAAACTTTTGACAAAAACCTTCTAGGGTAAAGTACAGTAAGCACTGGATTTTTTTGTTAGTTTTCTGTATTGCAGTATTTAAATAATTCTTAATAAGTAAAAGTATTATAATATAAAAAGTTATGTAAATTAGGTTGTTTTATTATTTTCGATAAATTTTATTCTACTAATGTTAATTTTTAGAAAAAAAATCAGAGCGGATACTGTGTTTTGGCTTTGATATTTTTTAAATTTGACTTAAATAACCTTAAGGCCTATCCAGAGGCTTACATAACAACACATAACGCATAATACATAATGACATAATTTGCATATGTGCGCCCTCTTCTTCTTCTATCGACTATTAACCATCCTTATGCGCCAATAAATAGTCTTGTTATAATATATACGGCATATCATGCCGTATGCGAATTATGTCATTATGTATTATGCGTTATGTTTTGTTATGTAAGCCTCTGGATAGGCCTTTACTTTAAAAATTCATTCTTACCTGTCAAACAAATCAAACTATGTTGTAAAATTTGCTATTTCAATAAAATAATAATAAAATTCGGCAGTTATACATTTCGGCATAGGAGTAGACAGCAAAAAACGCAAAATCCACTTACCGTCACTGTCCGTCGGCGTGGCGCTTAATTTATGTTTTTTAGCGCGTTTTTGCTCTTTAGTATCTTCTGATGATTCACCTATAAAAAAAAAATTTTCATTGAATTCTAAGCTGTGCGTTATAAAGAGAGGATCAATATGATAGTTTCTCGACTACAAAGACAGTCAAAATCAGTTCTACAGTTTATTAACGGATTAGCCAACGTAAGGAAGACAAAGTAATCAGAGTAGCCAATAAAAGCAATAAAAACTTTTTATATTTACCTTATTTATTCAGGTCTAATCAGGGCTATTATAGTAACCATTGTTATTATTCCGATAAGGTTATAATTAAGATGTCGTGATCGGGTTCCAACACGATATTGTTAAAATTTGGTAATACCGTGGCCACATCGGAAAAAAACAAATACCGAGATCAAAATTAAGTGAAGTATGTTAGCAAACTTAGTGATTTAGTTATTTCTTATTATTTTAACACTGGTTTACACGGAATTTACAACAAAGCCAAGTGTCTTGTGAAAAATAACGATATTCATTCAGACATTCGTTTGGCGACATCGGAAAAATTGACCACCATAATCGCACTTTGACGGTTGACCTCGAAATTCCGCGGCGTTTTTCTGGCGGCACCTAAACATAGCTTCCACCCAATTGTTTATCTTGCTGCCGGTTTTGACAGATGAAGTTGAAAATATTTAACTGCATGTCTGCCGCTGGCTTGTTGAGGTTATGTTTATCGTGTGTCATGGGATTTTGTCTTTGTCAAGAATAAAATTTTATAGAAAAAGGTAGATTTAAATGTAAAATTACTCTATACGTAGATTTATTTACAATTTTATTCTTTTTCCTACGACCTAGTTAGTAGTTAGTGCCTATTTCCCACCCGGTTGCCTATGACAACGGGCGGGAAGTGACGATCAGCTGATTTTACATACTTGCTGTCAGAAAATTAGTAAAAGTTGAATACATAACCTCAAATTGACAAACTCATTTTAAGATAATTTTTGCGTTTTTTGGATGTTTAGGTGTTAGGTCGTAGGAAAAATAGTATACGCACCTCGACGCAAACCATTTCAGTGCACATCGAGTGCTTTTTTTAATCGGCTGCGCCTCGTAAAAAAAACGCACTCTCGTGCACTAAAAACTAAGTTCGCGTACTCGGTGCGTAATATACTATTTAAACAAAATATTTGGGTAGCGTCGGTTCGCAAAAGTTTTTTCCCGCTCCTGACATTTCGCGGCAGACCTGCTGCTGTTTTGATGTCGAAGCTCTCGGAACTGAGTTTAACAATATCGGAATAATCACGATGACGATCACGATCACGATGGTTACTGCAATAGACCTGATTTTAACCCATATTTAATTTTATATTATGCAGTTATATTAGGTAATAATATGTATTTATAGTACTTAAATTGTTGCTCTCAGATTACAGGAAAACTGTCTTTCATGTTTTTTTGTTTTTGCCATCTTTTTACAAAAGCTAGAACTTCTAGTTCTTTTCGATTTCACTACACTGAAAAAACTGCCTGGGCCCGCAAAAAAAAAATGGTCTGTGCGTTGGTTGCGCATGAGCCCATGAAGTGCTTTTTTATGACAGATTCGTGTTCAGCATCTCAATATACATAAGAATAGATGGGTCTCAACCCCAGCACAGACCACTTTTTTTTCTGTGGGCCGTGAATATAATTTTTCACAATATATTTTTTTTAATTTTGTACTTGAGGTTGATATTTCCGGCATCGTTTGTATTTAAAATAACTCATGAACTCTTTGAGATAAAAACTTTGGTCCATTATCGTCTCGTAGTATGTGTTTCAAGTCAAATTTTATGACTCTAGCTCAAAGCAATCAAAAGTTATTGTATCTAATAAAGGTATATGTACTACACCTGAGAACCACAAGATGATTTTTTTTGCTTTATCTTCAAAAATAATGTCAGGTTTCAGATAATATTTTATGGGCTTATACTACTGTTAATAGAAACTACCCTGTCCGAATATAAAATGGATCCGTTGATATAATTTTCCACAATAAAAAAAGAAAAAAATATATTTGAGGTTAATCTGGCTGCCATCTTGGTTTTTAAAAACAATTGATACATACTTTTTCCAAAGCGAAATTCAATGCTCTTTACAATGTTGGTAACACAAAAACCATAGGTTAATTAGAAACCAAAATATATAAGTTTTTTAAATATTTTTCAGGATTTTTGGTAAAAGTCATAAAAATGACCCAACCTAATATCTCAAAGAAAATTTTTTTCGGAAAAATTAATTTGCATTTGTTAAATGAAATTATTTTACGCACGTATGCAAAATTTAAGCAAAATCGGAGGGGTGAAGTCAAAATCTGTTCTATTTTTGCTATTTACGCGATTTTGGCTGTTTTAAAGAGTTTATAGCTCCGTTGCTTTTCATGGTAGAAAAAAAACGTTTAGTATTAAATTTAAAGAAAATTTTGTCTTCTACAAAATCAAAAATAACTCGTTTTGCGCTTAAGTGCACTTAAACGGAGTTATAGGCAAAAAACTGAAAAAAGTGCGAATTTGGCGCTTTTTCCAAGATGGCGGAGGGAGCACAGGGGGTGGGGTGACGAAAACTTGGATTTTCACTAACTTACCGACCTACACAACATACAAAAAATCTAGAACTACCGGACCTTTTGTAGGGTATTATCCCTTTATTTACTGGACATTTATAGTCAGTCAGTCAGGACTAAGCCGCTTATACAGAGCGTTCCAAAAGTCACCACCCCCCCCCCCTATTAACTTTTGAACGAGTTGAGATATCGACTTTAAATTTAGAACTCTTAAATAAGACAACTTTTCTTTTAGCATATATTTGAAACTTTCAGATCTTAAAATGTGGGCAGGGGGGCATGGGGGACATTTTTTTAAATAGAAAGGTGGGTCGTGTGATACATCATTTTAAAGGAAATTAAATTCTCTATTCGCCTATATATTTTTTATTTTTTAAACATTGTTTTTAAGCTTTTGATTTTTCAATTTTTTGTGCTAAAAAATTCGGTTTTTTAAGTTTTTTTTGTAAATTTTTGTTTATGTCAATTAAAATTAGTTTAAAAGTATAATTTACGTTTTTTCATCATGAAATTAGTAATTTCTAAAAAATTGTTTGATTTTTTTAGAGAAATTTTGTCAAAAATACCCATTTTCAACCCTATTTTAAACCCAAAAAAAAATGTTTAAAAAATTTTAAAAGTATATGGTTAATGCAGAATTTCATAAGCTTTAAAATGATGTATCACACGACCCACCTTTCTATTTAAAAAAATGTCCCCCCATGCCCCCTGCCCACATTTTAAGAGCTGAAAGTATCAAATATATGCTAAAATATAGTTTAGGGTGTTCTAAATTTGAAGTCGATATCTCAACTCGTTCAAAAGTTAAGAGTATTTTTCTTAAGAGAGTAGACCATAAATTAAGCAAATTAGCCAATTCATGGCACTCTAGGTTTAAAATGAAATAAGATTTTTAATTAATAACTCTGGTACCCTTTAAGCTACAGCGACGAGCTTTTGCATGTATACTTGTATTAATAAGGGCAATAAGTTTCTGTTTATTTTTTTTTTAATTTATCCAGATAAATGTATTAGGCCCCTGGATAAATTAAGTACATGAATATAATATAATATAGAAAAATGGGCCTTATTACGATTAGTTTATATGAAAAACCGTGTTGCTATATCAAAGGGTTCCTAAGTTATTAAATAAAAACCGATTTTTTTCGGCCCGTTTCAAAGGAATGTAGCTCTATTATGACGCATTTTTAGACACATGTTTATAGGAACTTTTTTTCATATTTTATAATGTAGAATCACAACTTAAATTTTCGGACCCTATTTCAAATACACCGTGTATATTTGTGAAAGGATTAATATTATTATACAGAACGTAAACATTCATTGGGAACTTACCATTAATTAGTTTTGTTCTTTTTTCGGCTGAATTATTGGGTAGATAATCGGAATCTTCGTCAGTTGAATTATTGGGTAGATAATCGGAATCTTCGTCAGTTGCATAAGGATCATCGAGATCATCATCAAAAACCTCATCATTAACCATACAACTTTCTGAAACACAATTCTTGGGAAGAGCATTGCAATCTTTGTCAGGATCATCATCATCATCATTTACCATACAACTTTCTGAAACACAATTCTTCGGAATAGCATCGCAATCTTTGTCAGGATCATCATCATCATTTACCATACAACTTTCTGAAACACAAAATTTGTGTTTTGTTTAATATAAATTTTGCCCAAAGTGTTTTTTTTTCACTACTAGTAGAATAATAATATAATAAAAAATATATCATTCCATTTAAAAAAATTAAGTCAGATGTTACCCACCCTAGAAGGACCACCCTGTATACTTAAAAATATTTTTAGAATGTGCCTTTTTTTATAACCATACAACTTTTTTTTTAAGTTTTTCTCTAAAGTGGATACTTTACTATATATCGACCGATTCGGCTTCGTTGAGACACCCTGCATATACAGGGTTATTCAGAAATAGGGTCATTAATTTTAAGAGGTGATTCTACATCATAAAATATGAAAAAAAGTTCCTATAAACATATGTCTAAAAATGCGTCGTAAGGGAGCTACGCCCCTTTGAAAGTGGCTAAAAAATCGGTTTTTATTGAATAACTCAGGAACCCTTTGAGTTATAGCAACGAGGTTTTGCATGTCAACTAATCTTAATAAGGCCCATCTTCGTATGCTATTGGCATGTACTTACTTTAACCAGGGGTGTGCAAAACAGGTAGGCCTTATCAGTTTTTTGTCCCAAACTTTTTTCCCTGTAACTTTTTTTTAATTTTATTTTTGGAATATGATTCCTCAGGTCAAAATACATATAAAAGGTACTCTTGTTGTAATACTGTAGGATTAGCCGTTTCCGAGAAAAATCCATTTGAAAGTGAAATAACAGGTTTCGAGGACGAAAAATTTAATACTAAAATGTGGAAAACCAAAATTTCAATTATGCAAAGTGAATGTACGTCAAAAACTAAGAAAAAAACCTCATATACAGGTACTTTCAAAAATCAATCCTAAGGGAGCTACGGTCTCCTAAAAATGTACCATTTTTAAAGGGCCATAGTAGCTTCAAAAGCCATTTTTCGACCTACATGTATAGGAACTTTTTTTCTTAGTTTTTGATGGAGAATCGCCCTGCATCATTGAAATTTTGGTTTCTAGGATTTTAGTATTAAATTTTTCGTCCTCGAAACGTGTTATTTCACTTTCAAATGGATTTTTCTCGGAAACGGCTAATCCTACAGTATTACAACAAGAGTACCTTTTTTATGTATTTTGACCTGAGGAATCATATTCCAAAAATAAAATTAACAAAAAGTTACAATGAAAAAAGTTTTGGACAAAAAACTGATAAGACCTATCTGTTTCGCACACCCCTGGTTAAAGTAAGTACATGCCAATAGCATACGAAGATGGGCCTTATTAAGATTAGTTGACATGCAAAACCTCGTTGCTATATCTCAAAGGGTTCCTGAGTTATTTAATAAAAACCGATTTTTTTAGCCACTTTCAAAGGGGCGTAGCTCCCTTACTACGCATTTTTAGACATACGTTTATAGGAACTTTTTTTCATATTTTATGATGTAGAATCACCTCTTAAAATTAATGACCCTATTTCTGAATAACCCTGTATACAGAGTGTTCCGTTTAAATTGGAATCACCCCCGTAAAATTGGCACTTGTTATTTTATGAGGGTAAGGTAATTTTTTTTAAATACCTCATCAAAAACTGTATTTACTGAACCGAACTAGTTTTTCAAAGTATTAACTCTGAGCCTGCTACGATTTTTTAAAAAGTCGTTTTTTCGAGAAAACACATTAGCAATTTTTTTACATTAAAACTGATTGCACAAAAGTGTCCAGCGTAACCAAAAATGGGTAAGTACCAATTTTGGCTAAAAAACTTCAAACGGCTACCTTTTTATGGACAATATAAATTTTTGTTTAGACTGTGATAAACACTATTACTTTTGTTAAAGTCAGTCACAGTCCAACTGTCAAATGGGATATTTTACAGTTTTGTCCATTTTTTGTGTAATTGCCGTGTTAAAAAACGAATATAATATAATAAAAAATGTGTTTTATAGCTTTGAAAATATATTTTAAGTCAAAACTAAATAATATCAGTTTATTAAAAAAAACATAAAATAATGTGGGGATGATTTGGTTAAAAACAATAAAAAACAAAAAGTTTCCCAATGCTTTGTCAATTTTTTGTTAGATGAGGCAAGATTCAAATTTTACGGCTTAGGTAAATTTGAGTCCCCCTCGAGGCGTCAGTTGATGAACAAAAAAAAATGTCAACCAGCATTCCTTACGCCCTTATTTAAAAAAAAGTGGACTAGACAAAAAATCGCCCTATAAGCCCTATTTATCTATTTATTTTCTATTTTTATTAAGAGGAAATGAATATAGCAAACGTTTACATGTATACAAATTAATATTTAATCATAAACTTAAAATTTAAAAATAAGTTTTTTTACTGATATTATTTAGTTTTGACTTAAAATATATGTTCAAAGCTATAAAACACATTTAAAGTACATATTTTATTACATTATATTCGTTTTTTAACACGGCAATTGCACAAAAAATGCGCAAAACTGTGAAATGTCCCATTTGACAGTTAGACTGTGACTCACATTTAACAAAAGTAACAGTGTTTATCACAGTCTAAACAAAAACTTATATAGCCCATAAAAAGGTAGCCGTTTGGATTTTTTTAGCCAAATTTGGTACTAACCCATTTTCGGGGACGCTGAACACTCCTGTGCAATCAGTTTTAATGTAAAAAAATCGCTAATGTGTTTTCTCGAAAAAACGACTTTTCAAAAAATCGTAGCAGGATCAGATTTAATACTTTGGAAAAGTAGTTCGATTCAGTAAGTGCAGTTTTAGATGAGGTATTTAAAAAAAAATACCCGACCCTCATAAAATAACAAGTGCCAATTTTACAGGAGTGATTCCAATTTAAACGGAACACTCTGTATATATATATATACAAAGTGTTCCAGAGTCGCATGTAGATATTGTAAGGAATGACTCTACATTACAAAATATGAAAAAAAGTTCCTATAAAGGTTGGTCCGGAAATGAACCCTAAGGGAGCTACAACCCTTTAAAACTGTAATAAAAATAAGATTTTTAAATAATAACTAAGTTTCTGTTTATTTTTTTTTTAATTTATCCAGATAAATGTATTAGGCCCCTGGATAAATTAAGTACATGAATATAATATAATATAGAAAAATGGGCCTTATTACGATTATTTTATATGAAAACCCGTGTTGCTATATATCAAAGGGTTCCTGTTATTAAATAAAAACCGATTTTTTTTGGCCCGTTACAAAGGAATGTAGCTCTATTATGACGCATTTTTAGACACATGTTTATAGAAACTTTTTTTCATATTTTATAATGTAGAATCACACCTTAAATTTTCGGACCCTATTTCAAATACACCGTGCATATTTGTGAAAGGATTAATATTATTATACAGAACGTAAACATTTATTGGGAACTTACCATTAATTAGTTTTGTTCTTTTTTCGGCTGAATTATTGGGTAGATAATCGGAATCTTCGTCAGTTGCATAAGGATCATCGAGATCATCATAAAAAACCTCATCATTAATCATACAACTTTCTGAAACACAATTCTTGGGAAGAGCATCGCAATCTTTGTCAGGATCATCATCATCATCATTTACCATACAACTTTCTGAAACACAATTCTTGGGAAGAGCATCGCAATTTTTGTCAGGATCATCATCATCATTTACCATACAACTTTCTGAAATACAAAATTTGTGTTTTGTTTAATATAAATTTTGCCCAAAGTGTTTTTTTTTTCACTACTAGTAGAAGTAGATAACGCAAAAGCAAAAAAAATACTATTAGATCTTGAGATTGTAGCTACAACTCGTTATCCTAATATACAGGGTGTCTCAGAACTGACGCACTTCCCTTCACGAAGTGATTCTAAATAAAAAAGTATGCAATTAGGCCAAGAACTGTGATCTGTTGTGATTTTTTCGGATATAATTTAACTCTATATTACCATATAGAACAAAAAAAAATGGAAACTCACTATTAATTAATTTTCCTCCTCTTGCATCTGAATTACTGGTGATTTTCTCCTGTAACTTTTCTTTTTGATCTAAAAAGAAAAATGGACTAATTATTCACGAATATTAAAAGAAATAAGCTTATAAGCTCCTTTCTTTACTATAGTATTAAATCTAAAGAAAGGAGCATTCCAGACTAATCCTGTCACCCTCAAAAGAACCCTAGATCTGAGGTGGACACTTCAGGCTGGGGGAACTTTTTTAGCTTAGACAATACAGGGTTATTCAGAAATAGGGTCATTAATTTTAAGAGGTGATTCTACACCATAAAATATGAAAAAAAGTTCCTATAAACATATGTCTAAAAATGCGTCGTAAGGGAGCTACGCCCCTTTGAAAGTGGCTAAAAAAATCGGTTTTTATTAAATAACTCAGGAACCCTTTGAGATATAGCAACGAGGTTTTGCATGTCAACTAATCTTAATAAGGCCCATCTTTGTATGCTATTGGCATGTACTTACTTTAACCAGGGGTGTGCGAAACAGGTAGGCCGTATCAGTTTTTTGTCCCAAACTTTTTTCCCTGTATTTTTTTTTAAATTTTAATTTTGGAATCTAATTCCTCAGGTCAAAATACATAAAAAAGGTACTCTTGTTGTAATACTCTAGGATTAACCGTTTTCGAGAAAACTTTATTTGAAGGTGAAAATTCACAGTTCTAGGACGAAAAATTAAATACTAAAATGTGGAAAACCAAAATTTCAATTATGCAAGTTGAATCTACGTCAACAACTAAGAAAAAAACCTCATATACAGGTACTTTAAAAAATCAATCCTAAGGGAGCAACGTCTCCTAAAAATGTACCATTTTTAAAGGGCCATAGTAGCTTTAAAAGCCATTTTTCGACCTACATGTATAGGAACTTTTTTTCTTGGTTTTTGATGGAGAATCGCCCTGCATCATTGAAATTTTGGTTTCTAAGATTTTAGTATTAAATTTTTCGCCCTCGAAACGTGTTATTTCACTTTCAAATGCATTTTTCTCGGAAACGGCTAATCCTACAGTATTACAACAAGAGTACCTTTTTTATGTATTTTGACCTGAGAAATCATATTCCAGAAATAAAATTTAAAAAAAATTACAGGGAAAAAAGTTTGGGACAAAAAACTGATAAGGCCTACCTGTTTCGCACACCCCTGGTTAAAGTAAGTACATGCCAATAGCATACGAAGATGGGCCTTATTAAGTTTAGTTGACATGCAAAACCTCGTTGCTATATCACAAAGTGTTCCTGAGTTATTTAATAAAAACCGATTTTTTTAGCCACTTTCAAAGGGGCGTAGCTCCCTTACGACGCATTTTTAGACATATGTTTATAGGAACTTTTTTTCATATTTTATGATGTAGAATCACCTCTTAAAATTAATGACCCTATTTCTGAATAACCCTGTATAGCCTTAGAACTCCCCGGGCTGAGTCAAAAATGTTTAGACCTCAATTGTATAAATCGGTTAAGACATTTGATCTCCAAAGGGAAACATACATACATACATACACCCATACATACATAGACTGTTAAACACATAAGGAAGCGTTCAAGTATTACGTAACGCGCTAGGGGGGGGGCCTTGAAAACGTTACGCAGCGTTACAGAGGGCGGGGGTGTCAGTAAAAACGTTACGTAACACTTTAAAAATTATAAACTTATAAAATCACGTTTTTAACAATGATCTAGGCCTAAAGAGACGGATTCCTTAAATAAATATTGCACACAGCGTGGTTAACAGCATAGCCGGCCTTTGTATTAATCGAGTGAACCCCCCGCTTCAGGGCGCGAGCCTAGAGGGGCGCCGTCAAGGGGCCTTTTTTTTGGTAGGGGCGCCAAGTTCAAGGCTTGCTTCAGAGCGCCGAAATGCAAAGGCCAGCCCTGGTTAACAGTTTACTAAATCCTCTAAACAAAAACAAATTAAAGATGGAAATCCATAGCCAATAACCGGTTTTCGGTTAACCGGTTGCGGAAATTAAATCAGATCGGTTTTTGATAAAAACACGCAAAGAATAATCGTTGAAAACCAGTTTAAACCATAAAACAAAATTCCTTTATTTTGTTTGTTACGTAACAAATGAGGGGGTGGGGGTCTCGAAAATGTTACGCCGCGTTACATGGGGGGGAGGGGGTTAAAAATGAACAAATTTTGCGTTACGTAATACTTGAACGTTCCCTAACCTTTCTTTGCAGTTGCACTTGGGTAATATAAGTATAACTTACCATTCGTTGAAATAAATTTTGCTCTATATCGACATCCTTTGTCTTTTACGATAGCATCATCATCATCATCGATACTTATTATATACTTCGTTTGGTATATCTTGAAGTCGCCTCTATCAAACTTTACTAACGTGAACATTTTAATTCAAATCTAAAACTTAAAAAAATTATAAAACCAAAATATCTTTACCCGTTTTCGAACAACAGCTGTGTAAATTCAGGGCCGTAACTAGGGGGGGGGGCAGGGGGGGCTTAGCCCCCCCTGGCCTTGATTTGAGCCCCCCCTGGCGTTTTTTCTGAGCCCCCCCTGGCAGTTTTGGGCGGGGCGCCAATTTTTTTTTGTAGGGGCGCCATGTGCGTCAAAAACCGTCAGAGACAAAGCTTGTTTTTCTTGAAGATAATTTTTGGGGCGCCAAGTTTTCCATAAACCGTCAGGGACAAACCTTTTTTTCCGTGAAGGGGTAATTTTTGGGGCGCCAAATTATTTTGCAGGGGGCGCCAAATTATTTTGCAGGGGGCGCCAAGTTCGTCAGAAACCGTCAGGGACAAAGCTTTTTTTCTTGAAGGTAATTTTTGGGGCGCCAATTTGTTTTTGAAGGGGGCGCCAAATTTTCCAGAAACCGTCAGGGACAAAGTTTTTTTTCTTGAAGGTAATTTTTGGGGCGCGCCTATTTGTGTTTGAAGGGGGCGCCAAATTTTCCAGAAACCGTCAGGGACAAAGTTTTTTTTCTTGAAGGTAATTTTTGGGGCGCGCCAATTTGTGTTTGAAGGGGGCGCCAAATTTTCCAGAAACCGTCAGGGACAAAGCTTTTTTTCTTGTAGGTAATTTTTGGGGCGCCAAGCTCGTCAGAAACTGTCAGGGACAAAGCTTTTTGTCTTGAAGGGAATTTTTGGGGCGCCAAGTTTTCCAGAAACCATCAGGGACAAAGCTTTTTTTCTTGAAGGTAACTTTTGGGGCGCCAATTTATTGTGCAGGGGGCGCCAAGTTCGTCAGAAACTGCCAGGGACAAAGCTTTTTTTCTTGAAGGTAATTTTTGGGGCGCCAATTTGTTTTTGAATGAGGCGCCAAGTTTTCCAGAAACCGTCAGGGACAAAGCTTTTTATCTTGAAGGTAATTTTTGGGGGCGCCAATTTTTTTATAAGGGCGCACGGTGGGTGCCTGGGGGCTTAGCCCCCCCTAGATTTTTTTCTGGTTACGGCCCTGTGTAAATTTTACAAGTACTCGTCAAAAAACCGCAAAAGGACTTTTTTGAGATCGCTCTAGGAGCTGTCCATATTGACCTAGAGAGCTGGAAAAGGAGTCATTTTGCAGCATTTGTTCTGCTTTTTCCAGTAATATGCAACATAACATAAGTAGAATTTTTTTTTTCAAAATACAAAATACAAATTTAATTTTTTTTTGAAAAAGTACGTAAATATTTCTATAAATAGTTGTAAATTACCTGGAAAAATATAAATATGGGATTATTATGGGTTCATTGTTAAAAAATTAAATACACGATGCTTTTTTTTAATAAGAGGGGGGCTCAAAAAAAAATTCCCTAAATCTCGAAAATAACAAAAAATGGTGTCGCAGGCAATTTTTTTTTACTTCTGTTAATTTCCGGCCTCTTTTAATTTAATGTAGTAAAACTCAAGTTTTAAAAATTTAAATAAAAAAAATTAAGAAAGCCCTAGCGCAGAAGGTGAAAAATTTTACAACTGTGTGGACTATTTAAATTTAAAAACAGTGGTATAAGTTCTAGCGCCGCATGCGAAAATATGGACAAATTTAAACGAAACTCGAATAAAAAAGAACGTAAAAAAAGCTATAGCGCAGCAGGGGATTCTTTTAGAAATTTCATAGTCTATTTCAATGTTAAAAGTGTTACAATTTAAAGTTTAACTGCAAGAAAACTCTAGCGCCGCAGGAAATTTTTTTTACCAATTTGAAGCACCTGGAAAAGAGTCTGCCTATTTGCTTCACTTTTTGCCCTTCTTCTGGAGGACTAACATATTTTCTTAGAAATGTTATAGTCCATTTTAATTTTTTTACGAATTTGAATCTGCATGACCCACTTAGAAATTTTGTAGTCTATTTTAATTTTAAAAGTGTTACTAGTTAAAGTTTAAATGCAAGAAAAGTCTAGCGCCGCAGGTGAATGTTTTTTACGAATTTGAAGAACTTGGAACAGAGCCTGCATATTTGCTTCGCTTGTGCCCTTATCGTTCTGGGGGACAAAAAAGCTAAAGCACCGAAGGCGATTTTTTTTAGAAATTTTATAGTCTATTTTAATTTTAAGTGTTACTATTCAAAGTTTAAACGCAAGAAAACTCTAGCGCCGCAGCACTTGGAAAAGAGCCTGCATATGTGCTTCGCTTGTGCCTTTATCGTTCGGGGGGGGGGGGCAAAAAAACTAGCGCCGCAGGCGAAATTTTTTACTAATTTGAAGCTGTACGGTCACGGAAAATAGCCTGCATATTTGCTTCGCTTTGTGCCCTTATGGTTCTGGGAGACTAAAAAAGCTGAAGCGTCGCAGGCGATTTTTTTTAGAAATTGCATAGTCTATTTTAATTTTAAAAGTGTTACTATTTAAAGTTGAAATGCAAGAAAAACTTAGCGACGCAGGCGAAAATTTTAACGTATTTGAAGCACTGCATATCTGCTTCGCTTTGTGCCCTTATCGTTCTGGGGGACTAAAAATATAAAGCGCCGCAGGCGAATTTTTTTAAACATGTTATAGTCTATTTTAATTTTAAAAGCATTACTATTTAAAGTTTAAATGCAAAAAAAGTGTAGCGCCGCAGGCGAAATTTTTTAAGAATTTGTACGGTCACTTGGAAAAGAGCCTGCATATTTGCTTTGCTTTGTGCCCTTATTGTTCTGGGGGAGTAAAAATAAAGTATAAACTATTTAATATAAACTAAAAGAAACAATTTTCGTATAAAATTTTAGGATTTCGGGGGGGTATTAGGGTGTAGCGAAAAAGGTACTTTTTTGGAATCAAAAATGCTTGATTCCAGAAAATGTTGTACACCTTGGTGGTACTTCGTTTATTAAGAATGAGCGTCCTGGCTTAACTCTTGTGTCCCTATAATAATAGTTAACACCTATTATTCAAAAAGAAACATCGCTTATTTAATTTTTTAACAATGAACCCATAATCATCCTATATTTATATTTTGCCAGGTAATTGACCACATTACTATTTACAAAAATATTTTGAAAATTTTCAATTTTTTGAAAATTTTCAATTATGTACTGTTTGGAAAAAAAATTAAATAAAATTTAAATTTGTATTTGGAAAAAAAAAATTGTTTACTTATGTTATATTGTGTATCACTGATAAGAGCAGAAAAAAATGCTGCAAAATGACACCTCTCTCAGCTCTCTAGCTCAATTAGGACAACATTTTTTTTTTGTCCTCGAGCGATTTAAAAAATAAGTCCATTCGCGTTTTATGCGAATTTTTGAAAACTTTACATAGCCATACTTCAGAAACGGTTTGAGATAAAAAATTGAAATTTGGTATTTTTCTTAGTCTCAGCACCCCATAAGTATACACAAAATATAGATACAAGTCCCTTGCATAACAACTTTACACCAAGATATTTCAAGAATGCTTTTACATAGAGACTTGAAATTTGGAACAAAGATTTTCTAAGTAGTAGAAAACATTTGTCTAAAATTTCAAGTCTCTATGTCAAAGCGTTCTTGAAATATCGTGGTGTAAAGTTGTTATGCAAGGGACTTGCATCTATATTTGGTGTATATTTTCAACCAAACCTCTGTAACGTCGATTGGAATTCATAAAATGTAACGTATAAGTGCATAAATTTTTTGTCTGGTCATGAAATTGTGCAAAAAGCAAGATTTATTGTTTTAGAAGCTAAACATTCCCTTAAACAAAGGGCTAACTATGGCTACTCGAATTCAATTTTATACTCACTTTCTCACATTTTATTAAACAATCACTGGCTGGATCCCTTCAACTCGATTTTTCCTGAAATACGATATGATATATGATTTACTACTTTTTTTTTTGGTGCTTGGGGGTAGTTTTACCCTTTGTTGGGTGGATTTTCATCAAATCCAAGGGTTATACCCTTTTACATGTTTTTTATGTTTCATATTACAGAAAAATATTTAAAAAACACATTTTTCTGTAATATAAAACATAGAAACATGTAAAGGAGTATCACCCTTGGATTTGATGAAAATCTACCCCCACAAAGAGGGTTAAACTACCCCCAAGCACCAAAAAAAAGTAGTAAATCTTGTAAATATCTCAAGAAAAATCAAGTTAAGGGACCCAGCCAGTTATGTTTAACAAAATGTGAGAATGTTTCGAGTATAAAATTCAATTCAAGTAACTTTGTTTAAGGGGGTATTTAGCTTCTAGAACAATAAATCTTGCTTTGGGCACAAGTTCATGACCAGAAAAAAAAATTGAGCACTTATACGTTACATTTTATCAATTTCAATCGAAGTTACAGATGCTTGAAAAAGAGGCTAAAAAACTTCTAGAATTTTAAAAATGTATAATATTTTCGATGTACTTAACTTTCTGTCAAAAGTTAAATTAAAAAATTGTATTCTAAAATTTAATTTATGTTAAAATGCAGTGACCATTTCTACATACAGTTTGTTTGGTTTAAACAGAGACTCCTCCCTACTGAAAATAATATTTTAAACTCATAAAACCACATAAAACCTGTTTCACTAACCGAATTAAACCTCATAAAAACGCAAGTTTTATGTTTAATTCGGTTAGTGAAACAGGTTTTATGTGGTTTTATGAGGTTAAAATATTATTTTCAGTAGGGTTGCTTTTACATTTGGGAGTAAATGTTCTCAGGGTTCTAGAAGAAGTATGGCCCATACTGTATGGGGGATGAAAGCCCCCATTAAAATATAAAAATAATATGATATTAAACAAAATTAGTTTCGTTAGTTCAATGCAGGGTTTATAGCCCACAACACCTGGCCCCTAGGGACCTTCGTGTAACGTTAACTGCACAGATCTCCTCATGTCATGTCTGTTTTTTTTTTATAATTATATAAAGTCCAGCTTCCGAGGAGTGTTCATGATCTAGTTCAGTTCCAACAGTTTGTTTCTGAAGTACTTCCATCTTGTCAGCGATGAGCATTCATATGAGTTGGTAGGGTTCTTCGTCCCCTTTAAACAAACATATACACCAAATATAGATGCAAGTCCCTTGCATAACAACTTTACACCACGATATTTCAAGAACGCTTTGAGATAGAGACTTTACATTTTAGACAAATGTTTTCTACTACTTAGAAAATCTTTGTTCCAAATTTCAAGTCTTTAGGTCAAAGCGTTTTTGAAATATCGTGGTGTGAACTTGTTATGCAAGGGACTTGCATCTTATTTTGTGTATATGTACAAATAGTGCTATTTATCCGAAGTACTATATGGTCATTCCATTTTTTACATATTAATAAATTATTTAGGTATTTATGACTATATATCAGATACCATTATCTCTGTGACTATCTTATAGTTCCTTTCGTGACAATAACGTACCTCAATTAATTTAAATACTTTATACCACAATATAGATTTCGGTTTATACATACAACATAACAATATAAAACGAAAATTCATTCAAGTTTGGTTTACAGTGTAGTTTTAAATTAAATAAATAAATAATTAATGTTACTTACTTTGAGCTCCATAGAATAACAATTCTGCAAAATTAACGACGAACGCGCACCACAAAACACACCGTTGACCACAGTACCCGTTAAGGCCTAACCAAAATTTCGTTTTTAACCTACTTATTAAAAAATTGGATGTACTCGCTGGTGAGATACAAAGGCTTGTTAGATTTTCGAATTATGAACTAATTCTGACCAATAGGGGCTTAATACTTGTTACCATGTGACTTGAAATAGCAAATAAGCTGGTCCAGAACTGAAACGCGACCAAACTTAACTATACATTCCCGCCAAATTTTTCTAGTCATGAGTAATTCCATTTCAAATCGATCAGTGGTTGCGATTTTTTTTTTATTTTTTTGAATTTTGGATATGTTGTAGCACTATACCCCAATATATTGCAATTTAAAGGATTTTTCAAAATTTTGAAATTTTTGGAAATTACGACCCTTCAGAATTTTGCTTTTTGAATATTTTGCAAAATTTCAAAAATTCATAGCTTCCTATCAGTAAGACATAGGACAATAATTTTTTCTTAGTTTTTACACAAAAGTCTGTATTATTAAAAATATATATATATATATATAAAACAAAAAATCAAAAACAAAAATTTTAATTTTTTTTTGAAACAACGGTCCTTTAAAAATTCTGAAAAAAATTGAGGATTTATTTATTTATTTATTTAACCAAAAACCAAAAAAACCAAAAAACCAAACAAAAAATTGAGGATTTATTTATTTATTTATTTATTTATTTATTTATTTATTTATTTATTTATTTATTTATTTATTTATTTATTTATTTATTTATTTATTTATTTATTTATTTATTTATTTATTTATTTATTTATTTATTTATTTATTTATTTATTTATTTATTTATTTATTTATTTATTTATTTATTTATTTATTTATTTATTTATTTATTTATTTATTTATTTATTTATTTAACGGAAAAACCTTTTTACAATAATAATATTTGTTTGTACATAATCAAAAAAATCACAATATAACACAAGAAATATATCACAGAATACATTTTATTTTATTTTTAAATCTAACTAGAGAAAAACTGAAAATATCACACTCATCATTTATAGTACTATTAACTATATTGACCATTCTACATATAGAGGAATGCATGCCGTAATTGGTGCGGTGATATGCGTTATTTAAAGTTTTTGAACATCTTAAGTTAAAAGGAGAAACATAAATTAATAACAATGAAAGGATATGAGGACAGTTACAGTTACACTTAAAATGTGTGTTTATGACTTCAGCAATCAAATCGATGGAGACTTTAAGCGTTTCAGAGAAAAAATAAATATTGATAGCCGAACACGGTGTGTGGGTAATAACTTTTTTACAAAAACAAATGAACAGCAGATTTTTCATCATTTTTTAAAAGATTAGGTCTTATTATTAATTTTAAGACCAAAAACAAAATAATCGTTTCTTTGGGTTTTTCAAAAAAAAAACGCAAGTCCATAAAATCACAGCTGTGAAATTCCTAGGAAATTAAAATTTTTTTACGGTGTTTTTTCCTGTGTAAACTTTAGCTTAGGTTAAACAGTTAATTTTGAGATTAAAAGTAATTTTATGGACTTAACGTCTTTTTTGAAAAAACCCAACAAACGATTATTTTGTTTTTGGTCTTAAAATTAATAATAAGACCCAATCTATTAAAAAACGATGAAAAATCTGCTGTTCATTTGTTTTTGTAAAAAAGTTATTTCCCAGACACCATGCTTTGCTATCAATATTTATTTTTTTTCTCTGAAACGCTTAAAGTCTCCATCGTTTTGATTGCTGAAGTAATAAGCACATATTTTATGTGTAATCCTCAATTTTTTTTAGAATTTTTAAAGGACGGTTTTTTCAAAAAAAAATGAAATTTTTTTTTTTGATTTTTTGTTTTATATATATAGATATATATTTTTTTTCAAAATATATTTTTTTAACAATACAGACTTTTATGTAAAAACTAAAAAAAAAATTATTGTCCTATGTCTTACTGATAGGAAGCTATGAATTTTTCAAATTTTGTCAAATATTCAAAAAGCAAAAATTTGAAGGGTCGTAATTTGCAAAATTTTCAAAATTTTGAAAAATCCTTTAAATTAAAATATATTGGGGTATAGTGCTATAACATATCCTAAATTCAAAAAAATTAAAAACAAATTCGCAACCACTGATCGATTTGAATTGGAATTACTCTCATCTCAAGTCGTCCCCGCCATTTTTATTTTATGCCGAAAATCGTCCGAATACATAGTGTGTTTACGGACTATTTTGGCATAAAATAAAAATGGATATTGAAAATATTATATTCTGTAACGAGTGTACACTTTAGGGATGGAAAACCAAAACCAATAACCGGTTTTCGGTTAACCGGTTGCAAAAATTAACTCGGACCGGTTTTCGGTTAAAACTCGGAAGCAATAACCGGTTTTTGACCGGTTTTAACCGGTTTTTTTGTAAATTTAGTATATTTTTGATTATATGTAGTTATTTTAATAGGGTAACATTTATAAAAATAAAATTTATTTATATTTAATATGTATACATAATTGAAAAATTTATTGCACACAATATATTGCTATTACTATAGTAATAGAAATATAGTATCACTATAGTAATAGAAATAGTAATTATATACCAAGGTAGAGAAGACATTTGTTATATCCGAGCGTATTAAATTCCGAGCTCCGTAGCAGCGAGGGATTTAAGAGTGCGGGGCTATAATAGTCTTCTCTTCCATAGTTTATATATTAGTTTTTTCACTACTAGCACTATTTAACTATATTTTTTTTCAAATAATAAAATAAATTATTAACAGAAATTATATTTCTTGAAACTTTCATAAAAATCAAGTAGCCTTGATCAATGACATTGACGTTTAAAAATTTAGTTTTTTTATTTTTTTTCCTAATATTTAGCTAATTATTGTATTTAATTAATAATTGGTAATAAATATAATTAATTATATTAAATAAATAAATACTGCTACCAACAAAAGATTAGTTCCCCCATGGGCCTAGGTTCAATCATAAACGAAAAAAATTTAAAAAAAAACATTCAAGTTTTTCAAAAAAAAAAAAACTTCATAAAAAGCTTCTTTTATCATAAAACGGAAAAAAAAAATTCAAAAAAAAAATTTACGTAGCAGAAATTAATTGTTTATAAAATTTACTCATACTAGGAGAGATATAAATTATTATTGCTATAGGTGAAGAAAATTGATTTCAAAGTCCGAAAACATGATAAATAATGATATGTTCTTTATATGCATAAAGAGGTCGTTTAAGAAAAAAACCGTTTTTCGCATTTTACTAGTGGCGTGTAAAGCTACCCTAGGGGTAACGCCCGAGTTATAATTCAGTGGCTTGATTCTAAAAGGGCCAATGTCAGTTACTTAAACATTACATATATTATTTTATTAAATAAGTTAAGAAAGATAACACTGGCCTACAAAAAAAATTTTTTGGTTTGGTGCAGCTCTGTGCCCATCAGTAGTCGGTATAGTAGGTAGGATGAACCACATTCCCGCTACTAGATGTCAGCTGACAGCTGTAGTTTACCTACAATTCTCATTTTAATTTTTTTACGGTTTTATTCAAAATCAGTCCATGTTATAACTAGTTTTATGGCATTAATCTCATAAATTTATTATGGCAAGTAAGTCAAGATGTTGCATTAACGATCCTGATATATTTTGTTATACATATATATGCGGTGAGTATAAAAAACCAACGGAAACCAATAAATGACATGGTAATTCGCTTGTATTCTCTATACTTTGGTATTCAAATAATAATTATAAACATGAGCTGATATGGAAAATGTAACTAGTTTTCTCGTATCAACTCACAAAATACATCCAAAATCAGGTATAAAATCTTAGGCACCAAAATGAGTGTAGGCCAGTGTAATATAGGTAGGTATCTATATTTTTTTGAAAATATAATTTTTTAATTAAAAAACCGGTTAAAATAAAACAATAACCGGTTAACCGGTTTTTCTACACACTCGTGACCGGTCACAAAAAAACCGGTTTTTTTCGTAATAACCGGTTATGATGGAAAAACCGGTTCCGAGTTTTCCATCCCTAGTACACTTGTATCATTCTACGTAGAATATTCTATCATATGATACATGAGTGGATGTTTGTCACCCGAGCCGCCATAGCGGCGAGGGGACGGTCCACGAGTGAGGAATAGCCATTCTACACGTATTGCAGACTATACTTTTTCTACGACTTAAGTTTTATATATATATACGAGGGGTATAGAATCAAATAGTGCAATGTCCACTTATGCGAATTTTACTTCAGAAGCAAAAATACGTATTAAAACACACTCGATTGGCAAATTTGTATTGTTTTGTATAATTTGATAAGTTAAAGGGGAGGTAGACTTTTGGCACGCATGGAATTAATCTGTTTTTAGACTAGCTATTTTAATAAAAATGTGTTTTTTTTTACCAAATTATGTTAAATGATTAAAATAAATAAAACAACCAAATATCTTTTTTTTTACTTTACAGACAAAATGTGACTATTGTCTTGTGGTAAATGTAGGTATATGTCTATGCACCAAAAGTTACGAATTTTTGTCTAAAAATGTCTATTTTAATAAATAATAAAATATTTGTAATATGAAATATTTTTTTATTTATTAAAATTGTAATATCAGACAAAAATTCTATAACTTTTAGCGCATCGACAATATATTACATTTACTTACAAGCCAATAAATCACATTTTGTTTAAAAAGCAGGGCCGTAACTAGGGGGGGGGGGCAGGGGGGGCTTAGCCCCCCCTGGCCTTGATTTGAGCCCCCCCTGGCGTTTTTGCTGAGCCCCCCCTGGCAGTTTAGGACGGGGCGCCAAATTTTTTTGCAGGGGCGCCACGTGCGTCAAAAACCGTCTGGGACAAAGCTTTTTTATCTTGAAGATAATTTTTGGGGCGCCAATTTGTTTTTGAAGGGGGCGCCAAGTTTCCCAGAAACCGTCAGGGACAAAGCTTTTTTTCTTGAAGGTAATTTTTGGGGCGCCAAATTATTTTGCAGGGGGCGCCAAGATCGTCAGAAACTGTCAGGGACAAAGCTTTTTTTCTTGAAGGTAATTTTTGGAACGCCAAATTATTTTGCAGGGGGCGCCAAGTTCGTCAGAAACTGTCAGGGACAAAGCTTTTTTTCTTGAAGGTAATTTTTGGGGCGCCAAATTATTTTGCAGGGGGCGCCAAGATCGTCAGAAACCGTCAGGGACAAAGCTTTTTTCTTGAAGGTAATTTTTGGGGGGCGCCAATTTTTTTGTAAGGGCGCACGGTGGGTGCCTGGGGGCTATTCCCCCCCTAGATTTTTTTCCGGTTACGGCCCTGTTAAAAAGTACTAAGAAAAGGATCCGTGGCCCCCCAGGGAGGTAAAAAACGAGTCCAGGGGGGTAAAAAACGAGTTTCCCAGATAAACTGCCCATCAGAAACTATCTACCCAAGACGTTTATCTGTAATGTTAGGCAATCCTTAAAACCGTCTAATTCTACAGACAAACTTTTCACTCACACTTAAGTGCGATACAGAGTTGCCAGACGTACGATAATTATCGATTTTGTACGATAATTTAGCCTCGTGTACGATGTACGATAATGTCGTTTTGTACGATAATTTAACGTAAACTTTAAAATATAAAGTAGAGTTGTAAATTCAAAAAAAACCATTTGTTTTTTTTTAAAAAAACACAAAAAAAACCGTTTTAAAACAAAGCCAGGTTTTATAAAAAAAACAAATTTGTTTTTTATTAAAAAAAACACAGTTTTTTATTTAAAAAAAAAACAGGTTTTTATTAAAAAAAACACAGGTTTTTGTTTTAGAGGTCATGCATAATTTAAAATTTTTTTGATACGGCAGTTTTTTCACGGCTGGGCATTATAAACACAAACCTAATAAAATTTGTTTTTGCCTGAGAGATTACAAAAGTGAGGTTATGTCTCTGTATAATGTATAATTTTTATTATTTCACGAAAAATAAAGTATTTTGACATAAACACTAATATAAACTATTGAAACAAGGCTGTATTTGAACCTAAAATATTAAATTTGGCATTTTTCGTATATTTTCATAAAAAAAACAAAAAAAACCAAAAAAAACAAAAAAAACACAAAAAAAACTTCAAAAAAAACGAGCCTTCAAAAAAAACGGTTTTTTTACAACTCTAATATAAAGACAAAAATCAAAATCAAGAAATAGATGTTCCACAAAATGACTTGGATATAATATTTAAAATGGAAATATATTCTGATTTTTGTTTTTTTTCCTATAATTTTTATTTTGTTTTTTGTCTGTCTGTCTGTCTGTCTGTCTGTCCGATATATTTGTGACCACGATAACTTAAGAACGCTTCGAGCTAACTTAAAATTTGGACCATAGGTTGGGTATCCAAAGTTCTAGGATGGGATTGTTTTTGGTAAAAATCAGATTGGGGTAAGGGGGTAAAAGGAGGTAAAAACAATTTTGTTTTGTTTTTCAATTTATTTTTCGTTTTATGAAAAAAGAAACTTTTTTTTAAAAAAATTTTTTTTTGAAAAACTTTTTTTTGAAATTTTTTTTGAAATTTTTTTTTTCGTTTTATGAAATAAGAAACGTTTTTTGAAATTATTTTTTTAATTTTTTTTTCTCTTTTGATTTTGATGAACCTAGGCGTATGGGGGAAAGTACTCTTTTGTTGGCAGCAGTTTTTAACCTATAATCGACGATATCATTACATTATATAATATTTAACCAAACGTACGATAATTTTGAAGTAAATATACGATAATTTGACTTTTTGAATCTGGCAACGCTGGTGCGATAGAAGATAAATAGGTGGAAACTCATTTTGACAGTAGCAAATAGAAACCTAACCTCAATTTTTTTGTTTATCAATTTGAATCTGATTTTTTTACGCTTCTGCGTCTATTTTGGTTTTATTACTTCGTGTTTAGTATTTTTTATATGATTAAGGTGGTTTAGCTTTATTAATAATTATGCCAAACATAAAACAAGACTAGTTTAGGACGAGGAAACTATATTACAAGCTATATTCAAGGTAAGAATTATATTACCCAAAATGGTATGTAGGTATTTAAAAAATGACTATTTTTTGTGTACAGTTGGATCCGAAAAAAAAACAAGATAGAAAATCTAGTTGTGTAAATTGGATATTTGTTTACAAACAATGCAGTTGTCAATGTTGACATTAGTCAAAATTATTTATATAATCAATAAAGGATTTAATTTAATTATGTACATAATTGGAAATGCATCAATTAAATGATGTTAAGAAAGCTCTAGCTATTGGGTTATTGGAAGCAGGATGTGAGCAAGTGGACTTGGCAAAGTTAAATGTTTTGGAGTTTTTTTAAGAGTGAAGAAAAAATCGATACAGAAGGAAACGGTTAAAAGGCGTGCAGGCTCGGGAAGAAGAAAGTGAAAATTTAACTAATTATTTAAGAGAACACCCTTTACGAGACGCGGTGTAGGCTATAAACGAAACAAATGTTTCTAGGTCGAAAACCACGCCGTCGCATCGATAATTCCGAGATTGGAAATTTTTATGAAACAAAATAACCTTTTTTTAAACGAAAATCATAATTTTCATTAATTATATATTTTATTACTAAGGAGTTTAAAGTTTTATTTCCCATAAGATTTACTAAATATTGTATTTAAATTCTTTATATGATTAAATATTCTAAATGTTTTTTCAGTTTATTATTTATTTATATATTTTATTTTATATTCGGCATTTATTTATTTAATTATTTTGTATACCGATGCAAGGAGAGCCCTAAATAAGCTTCGAGCTTGTTCTAGGGCTCTTCATTAATTTTTTAAAAAGAAGGAATGATAACATAAAAATAATCTTGGGGGACTTCTTGCTTCTGCAGATCTGGAACCTCTATATATGCTAGTTTTCCATTTTATCCAGCTTCATATTATAACAGCAGTTACTGTTATGCATTTAAAATTATTCGCATTTACGCATTATGTATTAAATTCTTAGAAATTAAGTAGTACTAATAAACTTAAAAAAAACCGACAATATGTCAAATTATTCTAACCTCTTTCTAAAAATCTTACTTAAACTAGAAAATAATTAATAAAATTGACATCTTGCATTTTTAAATCTTGCGTTTTTTGTGGGACCAACTGTAATATTTCATGTAAATTAATGACATGTATTTTAGATGCCAAAATATAAATACAAGCTCATTGATGAGAGCCAATTGAGTGGATAGAATCTATTGGATAGATGATATCTGCAGTCATAGTGAAAGATAAAGCTAACTTTTGCCAACTTTTTGAATAGAAGAACTATCAACTTTTTTTCAAATGAAGAATTTAAAGAATTTTCCAGAAAAATACTAGGTTATCTAATGAGATGTGCTATAGAAAGGTCTACGTAAACAGTTTGGTTCTGTTTAAAACCCTCTGTTGATCAATTTTCAAATTGCTAGCTAGTTTAGAAGTCAGAGGTGTACCCAGGATTTTTCTTGAGGGAGGTTGAAGCAATACAAAAATAAAAATAAACTTAAAAAAATATTTTATTAATGTAAACAAAACAAAAAAATGTAATACCTATATTTAGTAATACATTTATACAATAAATAAAGATCTGAAGTGTATATTTATTTATAAAAAATACATGTAAATTGAGCCATTTTTACCTGACTACAGCAACACGAAAGAAGTCATATTTTTAACGTGTTTTGCTATACCTACTGTGCAGTCCAAAAGTCACCCCCCCTCTTAACTTTTAAACGAGTTGAGATATTGACATAAAATTTGGAACTTATAAATAAGATAACTCAAATATCTTTTTGCATATACATATTAAATATTTCCAGCTCCTAAAATGTGGACAGTGGCGTAACTACCGGGGGTGCGGTGCGGGGGGGGCACGCCGTCGAATAAAAAAGCACTGTTAATGTTAAACACCACATGCTGGTGGTACATTTTTTTCTGAGGGCCCCATCTAAAATTCTGTGGGAGGGGCCCCTAATTTGTAGTTACGCCACTGGCAGGGGGAGACATTTTTTAAATGGAAATTTCCTCCTTAAGAAGGGTCGTGTGAAACATAATTTTAAAGCTTATAAAATCCTCTATTTGACCATATACACTTGCGAGCAGAGAATGGACCTATCCGGCGTGAACCAGACGTGAACCAATTTCACAGCCTACTATGATTAAACCAAATTAAATGCAATCCGCAATGCATCTGTGAAGTTAGGCAGATTGGTAAAAACAAAGTTAATATATCCCTAGATCCAGATTTTTTTGACGGTACGCTATGAACTGTCAAAATTTGACAGTCAAAAAGAATGTATGTAATTATTTTGAATTTTACCGTTGTAAATTGTATTTGTGCTGGTAAATTTATACGGACTTTTATTAATTATTCAAATAATGGTTTTTACGTGTTTTGTTTGTATTTTCCAAGAAAATCAGCTTTAAAAATACTATATTTCTGACATAAAAAAGCAAACGGGACACTTGGGCTGCATCAACAATAATTTATCTTTTTTTTGATTATTTATGTGGAAATACTGCTGTAAATACAAAGGTAAGTTTTTCTGACTTTTTAATGGAAAGATTGTTGCATAATTTTAAACTTTTAGGTTAATTTGCAGATTTAAAAAGATCTTGTTGTTCCTATCTCTTCAGCCTTTTTGTGCTGGTTAAATTTATCATGGCTGTGATATTTGGGGCAAAGTAGTAAAATTAAACTAGGAAATAATATGGATATTATCACAGATTTATTTAGATCGATCATAAATTAACATTTAACACATAGAATACGAAGACTCAGTGTTCCCAACCTTTTTCCCCTCCAATTTTAATGAAAATTACCGTTTTTCCCGTTTTTGATGACTGAAATTCCCTGCGTTTTCCCCGTTTTCGAGATTTGGGTTAATATTTTAAATAAAACAAAAAAATATTAAAATTATTATATTACAAACATAAATAAGGAAAGCAATATGTCAGTCAAAAAAAAGTTATTTTAATAAAATAGTCTTACATGTAGTCTCACTGCAGTAAATGTAGATAAACTTTATTTAAAACTATAAATATTTTTAGATTTATACATTTTTAAATGTTTTTCAGTTATTCCGTAATTTATGCACGATATTTTTTTAGAATACAATGCACTCCTTATTGTGCAAATTGCGTTTAAAGAATACTGTGCGAAACGGTTTCTTTTTTTAGATTTAACATCAGTCACTATCGAAAAAATCCGCTCAGCCTCCGCATTGGAATGGGGTAAAATTATGCATGCCAGAGCAAGCTTACTCAAATTAGGAAATTCGTATTCACCGGATTCATTTTTTAAATTTTTTATATAAAGCCACATTTTATCTAATTTCATTTCACTTAAAGTTTTTCTTTCATCTTCCGAGAACGAAAATGGAAGACTTCTCCATTCTATATCCAGATTGTTTAAATTTAAATCTAAATGTTTGAATTCTAGAAAAATTTTAGATAGCTCTGGAATTTCTTGCCGACCTTTTATTGTCAGAGCAATTGAAGGGTCTAGGAAGGACATATGCTTTAAATATTTGTTGGCGAAGAGACGACTCTGTATCTCTTCGCAAGCAGTCATATAAAAAGACATGCAGTTTTTTCTAAAGTCTTCTTTATTATTTGTTGACATGGATGATTTATTTAAAAACTCTTCTGCCTCTACACCAATATATATTTTATTCAGATTTAATAAATTCTCTGGATGACGTACGTTTATCTTTGAGATATCATCTATACATTCTTTTTTTAAAAAGTTATTACCGATAAGTTTTAATAAATTTAAAGATTTTTCGTGTATTTTATGAATAAGCACTTCATTGCTTTGGAACAAGGCATTAAATTTATTAAAAATATGTAGAGCATATTTCAAAAATAAAAATGTAGTTTTAATAAAGGGACTCTCTAAAAGTTCAAGAATATTTTCTGGTGTCTTTTGTTTATCTTCATAAACAGCCAACCTGCAAAAAGTTAATTTTAAATTAACCTAAATTTAATAATTTCTAATTTTATATTAACCTAAAATATTGTATCAAAACATCCCAATTCTCCACCAATCTGCATACACACTGGTGCATGGAAAGCCACCTTGTTGTTGATAATTTAAGTATTTTATGTTTGTCTAATTCAAAATATTCTTGCATTTCCACCAGCGTAGCCTGCCTTTTTGAACTTCCTATAACATAAAGTAGTTTTAAACTATAGGTGCGCTCGACTATAGGTGCTTATCCAGAAAGGTATTTTCTCAAGTAAAAGATAAATTTGTTGGACCTATTAAGGGCCACTTGCACCAACAGTGGTTTAACTTTAAACTTAGATTAAATTTACAGTCGTCCACTCAGAACGCAGCATTTTTAACTTAAACTCAGTTTAGTTGAGATAATCTCAGTTTAAGAGTTGGTGTAAGTGACCCTCTGAATATTTAAACCAATTCACTTCCCAAACTATTTATTAAAGCTTAATACCTGAAGTATATGAATATATTGCTCGGATTAAATTTTCAGCAGAACGAGGCAAACTCTCACATGCTTTACTGGCTACAAGCGCTGCCGAGTGGCATATACATTTCATTAGTACTATGTGTGGGACATCCTCTCTAATGTGCGTAAAAAAACTGTTTTCAGATCCTGTCATTACGTTGCATCCATCACAGGCTAGTCCAGTTATATTTTGTAATGGAATATTATATTTATTGATACATTCTTTGAATTGCTTGTAAATATTTTTAGCTGTGCCATCTTTTGAATCCATTTTCAATAGCTCTAATAATCTCGTTTGGATACCAATATTGGGGTCAATATATTTTAATAAAATGCACATTGACTGGTCATCAGATATATCGGTCGATTCATCAACTAATATTGAAAATGGATTTTTTTGGACAACATCTACCACTTCATCGACCTCAATTGGAGATACAATATTTCTTAAAATTTCTGTACATTTTGTCCGTTTTAAAGACATTTCAGAAACTATTTTCGAATCTGTTATAATTTCCTTTAGTAGGTCTATAAGGTGATCTGATACAGACAAAGCTACGTTATGTTCTGCGAAAAATACTGCTAATTTAATTTCTGCAGCGTTTTTTTTATTTTGAAAATCCAGTTCTACTCTATCTTCTAGAAAATTGCTTACAGATGGTATGCTTTTAATATTTTTGATATTAATTTTGTGCTTATTTCCAATTGCATGCTTTTCCAGTTCGCTTTTTCCGCAGCTTATTAGTTTATTGCAAGCAGTACATCTAAAACAATAAAAAAAACCGTGAAAATATGTAATGCTACGCAATGCATTCCATTCGCAATAACTGCATTGTCCCAAATACTTGAAAAAAAAAGTTCCCCTCAGAAAACTTAATTTTTTCTAAGAATTTCAAGTCGATCGGATTATTCGTTCTTGAGTGTCTACAAAAATCGTATTTTTTTTCGATTATTCCGTTATTATTAACGTTTAAAAAGTTGTATTGTTTTCTTCTAATAAAAATCCAAATTAACGGCTGTTTTTTTCTACAAGAAGGTATATTTTTCGAAACTTAAGTACTTTTTGATATATCTAGCTGTCATAAAAAAACTAAACTAATTTATTTTTCGTAGGCCTACAGTTACTGTAAATATGTATGTATGTATGTATGTATGAAGGCCTACAGTAAATACTACTTACCTGGCTTTTAAAGGGTCGTCCGTTTTTTGTAGCCACCCTTTAAATGCTGGTTCATTTAACCAACTATTTTTAAACACTTTTATGTTGTGCTTTCTCTTTTTGGACTTAGCAGAAGTGACTTCACTACTGCTACTGTCTGAATCTCCCATTTTACTACCTCCAAAGAACCACTTTTACCACGCAAAAATTGTTTGATGTTACCTTTGAAACGCAGATCAAAAATAAGTAGATGACTGTCTCTGTATTTCCCCTAATTCTCAGGTTTAAAAATCTGGCGCTTAAATCTAGAAAAAAACCCATGGAGGAAGATGGAGATGCCATTTGTATACGTATACGATCATGTCTTGTTGATTACTTACCTATGAAACGTAATATCTACGTTTTCCTTATTTCTTTTTAATTGATAAGTTCTGTACCCACGTATGGCACAGGATGCCCTTTTTTAACATATATTTAAATGAAAAAAAAAAAAAAAACGTTTAAATACATTATAAACACTAAAAACTGCCATTTTAAACTCACTTTTAAAAATTCTAGCATGAGAGAAGGAGAAGTGGTGCCGTCGAGGGTCACATGACAGTGGCTCCTTCATCCTCCTTGCAAAAACCCTACCATGCGGTAAAATTTAAAACACTATTGTAATCAGTGTTGCATACTAATAGGTATGCATAAATTTTAGAAACGCTTTCTAGTTACCAGCCAAATTCACGGGATTTTTAAAATAGTATTCAAATTTTTAACAAAAATTCCCGTAATTATCAGTTTTTTCATTTTTCTTCCCTTTTTCCCTTTTGGCAAAAAAAATACCGTTTTACGGGAAATTTCCCTGCAGTTGGGAACACTGCGAAGACTTGACATTGACTAACTAGAAAACGACTTCAACCGAAACTTAACTATATGCGCATGCGCGACATATATTACACCCCTAGGGTTATTTTTCAAATTAATTTCAAATTAATTTATTAAATATTTATGTAAATATTTCTAACAAAAATCAAAATTGCTCATTTAAACATTTCATTTAATTTTTTTAAATTAATGTAATTTTATTTTTATATTTAAACCTTTTTAAATAAACAATTTTGGTTTATGTACCCTTTTTATTTTTAATCTTAAATATCTCATTTAACAATATGTATTTTATGTAATTTATCTTAAGTTTTATAATAAATAAATATATTTAAAAATATTAGTTTTATTTTTACCTATTTTTGTAAATAGCTAAATAGTATCACAAAATCTATTAAACAGATATTATGAACTATGATCATAATGTAGTTCTTAAAAAGATTAATTGGAAAAAGTGTATTTCACATAAAATAAAAATAAATATTTTTATGAAATGCGCCTTCGCCAAAATTACTGTATCAGAAAGTAGAATTTTATTTTTATTTTAATCTGAATCTGAAAACTCACTTACATAATCTTTTAATTTAGATGGTTTCTTTATCTCCCTTCTCCCCCTTGAAATTCTTTTATCTTCTGATAAAACAGTTTCATGGCTGATTGGAGTTTTTCTACTTTCAGGTACAATTTTCTTTTCAGGAAACATTTTCTTTTCAGGTAAATTTACAGGTAAGTCATTTTCTGAAACATTTAAAAATTTATTATTTGCAATAGGTAATGGATTTTTATTTTTAAAATTACAATTTAACATTTTATTCCATAAATCATTATCATTATGATTGTCAATTGAACTTGTGGGTGCATTTTTGGGTTGATTTTGGCTTGTCGATGGAACTGGATTGTTCTCAAGTTGGTTTTGGTTTTCAATAGGATTTCTTCCTATATCATCTTGAATATTTTCTTCCACAGCATTTTCTGTTTCGTTAATTTCTGAATTTCTAGGCACAA
>CAUEHQ010000550.1:0-34262 GCA_958510825.1 Brachypterus glaber
AGTTAGTCTCTATGATATATAACAAAGAAAACTTTGTAGTTTAATCTACAGTATTCACTTCTCGGCGTAAGCGATGCTTCTTCGAGTTCATAGGTCATGAAAATAGTCAATATTTTTCGAAAAAATTACCCCAGCGCCATCTTTAGGCAAATATTCAAACTTTTTTTTGTGAAATCTAGTAATCCGTGATAGTCATATACATACCAAAAATAATGTTAATGGGTATTGAAATAATTTTTATATACCCAAAAAACTAAATTCAATGCATACGTGCAGAGTCACTTTAAAATTGATTTTGCCGAAAGGAATCAAATTACCCCTAGTTAGACTCTATAGTAAATTACAAAGGAAACTTTGTAGTTTAATGTGCTGTTATAATATATGGTTTTGTTGTTCTTTAGCTGTTTATGTTTATTAATATTATGCTTTACTATGGGAGCTTCTTGATATGAATGGTTAGCCGTTATATATTATATATTTTGATACCACATATCATAATTTATTTTATTATATTATGGGTTCGTGTTACTCATTCTTGGAAAAAGTATACAAACAGTTGGTTAAATATTTTAACTACATTATTTATTTATTATTGTTCGACTTACAACAGTTTATCTTCTTAAATTGCACTTTTTATTATGTATACAAAAAAATAACTAACTGACTAACAAATATATGAATAATGATTACTGAAACACTGAATACTGAATATCTAATGCATACTGAATATCTGAGGACTAATGAATGAATGAATGAATGAATGAATGAATACCTTGCTAGCGAGTGACTTCCTTTTATATTATTGCCAAAATAATAAAAATAGGTTTCACTCAACAACTAATAAAAGAATAATAAAAATTTGACAGTAATTAGTTGTAACTTTAATGACTTTAAAATTAATTGCTTTTTTGGACCCTTTCATAGTTACCGCTATACTTATAAATTACAATTATATATGAGTAAAAAGAGAAATTAATTAGAACTGTAAAGGGTCATGTCATTCACACCTAAATAATTGAATTCTGCAACAAGTAATTTTTATAGATACTAAAAGTTAAAACTTAATCTAATTAAATAATTTATAGCTAGTCAAAAGTGTAAAAGATTTTATTGCTATTTTAATTACTTAAGTACTTAAATTTTTATGAACTGTTAATTAGATTTTTTAACTATCTAATTAACAAGTACACGTGTATAATCTTTTGACTAACTGTGTATTGTGATTTAGCAAAAACTTCATATTTGAACACCTTATAACACATGCCCCACCTAATTCTGGAAAATATTATGAAATTATAATATTTTCCAAAAAAAATGTAAAACATTTTTCACTGAGAGAAAGGAAGAAAAAAAAATTAAGAACTACAACTGTTTTGCTAAATTTCAACACCTACTTATACTTACAATTAAGGAATACACTTTTTTTTTAACTAAACACTACACTTAAAAACTAAACACTACACTTATTGTTCATCCCGTGAATTTATATTGTTCATATTCGTTTCATTTTTTTTACAGCTTTTTATTTAATATCCAAGCTTGATCTTTTACATTTCCTTTTGAACGCAACGGATATCTATGCATTTTTTCTTCATCTAAATTTTTGGATATCATTGGTGATTTTGGTTTATTTATTTTTTCTGGCGACGTGTTTTTTTCATGTCCACTATCACTATTTTCTTGGGCATCTACAAAGGAATCATCTGAATCACTATCTAGAGATGGTTGTCCTTTTTCTTCTTCTTCTTCTTCTTCTTCTTCTTCTTCTTTTTCTTCTTCTTCACCATCTTCTTCTGTTATACTTTCGTTATCAGACATTTCTGATCCTATTTCACTATTATTACTTGTTATTGTAACATTATCGCTGTCATAATGTTCAGCATTTTGCACCATGGGATCAGTAGCTGGGTCTTCTTGGATTAACGGAGATGATCTTGTGTTATATGTATGCCTTGGATAGACGTTAACTATTTCATCGTCATCTACTTGTTTATCGACCTTTGTTTCTTTCTTATTACTGTTATGATTTCTGTCGGATTCTGATTCTGAATCTTGATGTTTGCATGGTTTAAGCCTATTTACATTAACTATTTGTTTGTTTTTTCCATCTAAATCAGATATTTTGTAATTTACAGCACCTTTAATTTCTACTATTTTGAATGGACCAGAATATTTTTTATAGAATTTTCTTAAAATTTTATTTTTATTAATGTGGGGAGTATATACACGGTGTCCTACGGTAGAAAAATCAGTCAAATTGTGGCGTTATTATCAAAGCTATTAATATATTTTTTACCAGTCAATATAGACCTAGTTACCTTCAATTTACGCCAGAAAAAAGTGTTGTACTTTTTTCTGTTTTTAGGCTAGAGCAACAAACAGAATTTTTTTTTAGCATAATAACATTTTTTAACGCCAAAATTTAAAAAATAATATTATTTCTTTATCATATGATAGTTTTTTTTACTAAAAACAATAGTTTTCTATTTAAATTTTTAATTTTAGAAAACGGTAAAAAATGGTAAGTGCATTATGGAATGACCCCGCTAATTTAAAAGAGAGGATGCTATGAAAATAAATGTTTGCAAATATGACGTTCACGATAAAAATAAATGTCAAATTTAATGTTATAAATTAGATTTTTACTTAGACTTAGTAAGGACCTTGTGGACTAGGGTATTTTATACTACAGAGTGTATTACTTAATTACTAATAAATTTTGATTTTTTGCGCTCAATCAAATTTTTTAATTGGTATGATTGGATTAATCTTAGATTAATCTCAGCAGTTTTTTTTTACAAAGTCAAGTCTATATCATAATGAAAGTATTGGTAAAGCAAGTTATTATAAAACCTATTGGACAACTTATGATAAAACATGTTTTATAATTATGAGATTTTAAAAAACATAATTAATTAGCTTGTAAAGAACGCCCTTCCCTCGCAGTTGCCTGAAGTTGCAGCTGGTTCATATTAGCAGGGCCGGATTCAGGGGGGTGCAGGGGGTACAGATTACCCGGGGCGCGGGATCGTAGGGGGCCCGGCGACAGAAGTTTTTAATAAACAGTTTATTTATTTATACTCCCCCAGATCGATAAGGGGTCAAAATGAGCAAATAAGTAGATCTCGTTCCAAATGGGCAATAGAAAAAAATTCGCCGCGGCAGCGCTTAAGCCTTTTTGGATTTTTGTAAAAAATAATAGTGCACTGTTCAAGCTTGCAAAAGCTTAAAATTTGTAAAAAAATTACCTGCGGCGCCAGAGCTATCAAAATTGAAAAAAATTTCGCCTGCGGCGCTAAGACTTTATTATTTTTTACATACTTAAGCTTGCTGAACTATGAAAATAAAACAGTCAGAAATTAACATAATTTGGAAAATTTTTTGACTGCGGCGCTTAGTTAATGAATGGGGGCGCCGCTTCGGCCCTCAGTGCCTTAGCTGCAGGCCTGCATGGGACAATTATGTTTTGAAAAAATGGGAGCCCGAGTAAAAAGTTGCACCGGGGCCCGGGCTGGCTCTGTCCGGCCCTGCATATTAGGGTCACTTCATCTAGTCCTACTTCGTGCTTTTGTTCTTATTTTATGTTCAATAAAGCAATTTAATTTTGTTTAGATGTCTGAGTCTGTCTGTGTATCTATCTGTCTTTTTGTAAAGTAGTTAGTCATAGTCGTTTCGTAAATGTTTAATAGTTCTCCCATCCTCCTGAATACACATAAAAAGCCTACTTTCAAAATTATGTCTGACTCGTTGAAGCATTACCGGTGTTATTTCGTTAAATGCTTCAACGATTCTTTGACGCATATTTTCAGGAGTGTTGGGAGCTTGTCGGTAAATCGGGTGATCTTGCTGGCCAGGCAATTTGACCACCACGACCTATCCATGTATTATAAGTCTCATCCAAAAAAGTCCTCACCTCATGAAAAAAATGAGCAGGAGCCCCATCCTGCATAAAAATTATGTCATTTCGCAAATTTAGTGGTACGTCTTCTAAAAGTTCCGGTAATTCATCACGCAAAAAATTTAGGTACATATTCCCATTTAGATGCCCATTAAAAAAGTAAGGTCCAATAACCGAATCCCCCAGTACCCCTCCCCAAACATTTAAAGACCAAATCCGCTGGTTGTCAACATGCCTAACCCAATGCGGATTTTCAACAGACCAATAATGCATGTTATGCTTGTTAACAACTCCATTGCTTTTAAATGTAGATTCGTCACTAAACAAAATTTTGGTAGAAAAGTCTTCGTCATCCCCTTTTAATTCCAAAAGTTCATCACAAAATCGAACCCTATTTTCAAAATCCCTCCCATGTAACTCTTGATTAAGACATAATTTATACGGATGTAATTTAGAATTTTTAATAACCCTACTAACTGATGTGCGTGATAAATGATGTTCCCTTGCGATTATCCTTGTAGACGTGTGGGGATCATTAATAACTGCTTCTTGAATTATAGTTATAGTTTCAGGATCTTTGGCTACTGGACTTTCGCAAACTTTTTTTATGTTCTTCACTCCTCCAGTATCCAAAAATAAATTAACAATTCTTCGTACGCTAAAGTAACTAATATTATCATCGGGGAACTTTTCTACTATTCTTATCGTTGTTTCTCTTAAATTTCGAGCACATTCTCCATAAGTTAAAATAATTTCTTTCTTTACTTCTAAAGTTATCATTTTGGCATTCAAAACTTGGTTTTATAAAAATCTTGCTTTGTTAATTTTTTGATTATAATGTAAAATCAAATTTGACGTTTATTGTCATCATATACGACTTATTTAAAAAATTTAATTTCAAGGCATCCTACTCTTTTGCCATAGCGGGGTCATTCCATTATGCAATTGCCCTTTTAAGGTTTTATAAAATTAAGAATTTAAATCGAAAATTATTGTTTTTAGTGAAAAAAACTATCATATGATAAAGAAAAATTGTTACATTTTTTAATTTTGGCATTTGAAAGTATTGTTATGCTTTTAAAAGTGCATGTGTGGAGCTCTAGCTCAAAACCAAAAAAGAGTAGAAAACTTTTGTTTTGGGTCAATTGAAGATAATTAGGTCCATATTGACTGGTAAAAGTTTCATGTTGATATCTTTGTTAATAACGCCACAGTTTGACTGATTTGTCAACCGTGGGACACCGTGTAGATAAACTTTTTGACCAATTTTGAACATTCTTGTTTTTTATTTTTCTTTTGATCTTTTTATTTGTGAATCGGCACTAATTTCTAGAAAAAAATATATATATATTTTTGATGATCCTTGCTCATATTGGAGGTAGTTTTTAAATAAACTTAAGACGATATTATCTCTCCAAAAATGTTTTTATTATTATTACATAAATAATAGGGACATGTTTCTGCCCTTTTTAACATAGGACCATCTTCAGGCTAGAAGATTCAAAAAATTTAAAATTTAAAAAATAGTCAGTGCTTAAAAAATTTAAAAAACTTACCTAATAATTAAAATTAAAAACAAACAACAACAATTACATTACCCGTATACAAGTCATACTAAAAAATTTAACGCGCGACAAATGACAGTCTTAAGATAAAAATTTATAAACAGAAAACTAAAGTAAAAGAAGAAACCAATATTATAAATTAAATTTAAAAATAACAATTTAGGACATCTACTGGATTTCAAATTCCCTATAAAAATCGTGAAAGTAGCAAACTAATTAAAAACATAAAGTACAATTATTGATTAAATGATAAAAAAGAAAAAAGAGTGAGCATTTATTTAAAATGATAATAATTTGGACGTAGTCGGACAGGTGGCGGTGATTGCTAAAATAATTAGTTTTAAAAAATTAGTTTTAAAACTACAAACAATACCAAATACGTAATATTTGCTCTACTATGCGATATATTACATAACAAAACAAATATGTGTTTACAAAAGCGTAGTTTTATGTAAAAAGATTTAAATTTGATTTTAAAATATTATTAAAAACGTACATATTTTGAAATTCGAGCTGTTCATTAATTAACTTAGTGTGAAATTTATTGTGATATAAAATGGTTAAGTGTTCCAATAAATCTGTTACGCTATTATTTGCTGAAGAATATAAAATTTGTACGTCATTATTAAAAATATGGTCATGGGAGAGGATATAGTTTGCAAAATTAGATTTCGAGTTAAGATTTTGTATATCTTTGTCATTTGAGTTAATAAGACGTAAATGTTCATTAAGCCTTATGGAAATTTTTCTAAAACTGCGGCCAATGTAATAGTTTTCACATGAACAAGTAAGCTTATAAATACCACTTCTTTCCAATGGGTCTATTTTATCTTTTTTATGTGAAAATAGCATGTTAAGGTTAGGGGGTGCTGAAAATGATACAGAAATATTAAATTTTTGAAGATAGTTTTTAATTTTTAAAGAGGGTGGACTCCCTGTATAAGGGATGCTGCAAAAAGAAACTAAATTTTTAATAGGTTTAAGGGATGTTATGTTTAATGTTGCGTACTGTCTTTGTTTTTTTTTTAAATAATTTATTAATAATGTCTAAAGGGTAATTGTTTATGTGGGCTAAGTAGAATATAATATCCAGTTCGGCTTGAAAATCAGCCTTATTTAATTGAGAATAAGAACTAATTTCTAGATTTCTTCTTGCTTTTTCATGAGCTAATTGCATCAATATCATATTTAACTTTCCTTGATTTAATTGTAAGTTGGTGCAAAAGTTCCATGTCTCTTCCATACATAAGAAAGAATGGCGTTTCGTTTGTTGAAGTATGTATTGTGTTTCTAAACGCACACATTGTGTAAAGTAGCATTAAATCCCATGAATCGTTTTGTTCGTCTACAAAATGTCTTAGAATATTTTTTAACGTTCTATGCATTCTTTCAATCATTCCGGAAGTTTGGGGCCTATACGGTGTCGTTTTAATTTTTTGAATGCCTAATAGTTTACATATTTCTTTAAAAAGTTTTGATAAGAATTGTTTTCCACAATCAGATAGCAATTGACGTGGACATCCATGACGAACTATTATATTTTCTACAAAAGCTTTTGCTACAGTTTCGGCATAAATGTTCGGCTTTCATATCAGGTAAAGCTATTGCTTCTGGAAATATTGTTAAATAGTCCATACAAGTTAAAATATAAACGTTGCCATGTTTAGATCGATGTAGTGGTCCGACCAAATCCACGGAAACTCTACCAAAAACTGAATATGGTACTGGTATTCAATATAATTAGTTTTTGATAATGCACATGAATGGCATTTTTCACAATATTCTTTGATGTCTTTATCCATTCCTTTCCAGTAAAAATCTTTTTTTATTAACTCCTGTGTCTTCCTTATATCATTATGACAATATAATTTAGAATCGTGATATATTTTTAAAATATCAGTTTGCATTATTTTTGGAGCTACATCTATCCGTTCTATTATCTACGTCTCGTTTTTTAAAAAGTAAACCATTAATGCTTATATAGAAATTTGGATTTTCGGGTAATTCAGATTTAATAGCGGAAATAATTACATCATTGTTTTGCATCTCTAAAAGGTCTATTTCATTCCAAATAACATCTGGTAAAGGTTCCAATGCATCTTCCTTATCTTGTGTGTTTATGTATGTAACCGAGTTTACTACTTCTTTTAAATGCGTATCGTTACTTTCTGCTATTTCTTTATCCAGTGGCGTCTCATCTCGTAGTCTTGTAAAACAATCTGCTTTATTGGTTTTTCCTGGTCTATATTCAATAGTCATATCATAAGATAACAAATACATTGCCCATTTTGCAAGTCTTGAATTTGGCGTTTTAATCATCAATAAATATTTTAATGGAAAATGGTCATTGACAATTTTGAAGTGATTTCCAGCGAGGAAAATTCTGTATTTCTTGACTGCAAAAACAACAGCTAAGCATTCACGTTCTTTCGTAGAATAACGAGCTTCTGTTTCGGACAAACTTCTGCTGGCAAAACTCACAGGGTGTTCTATTTTATCGTACTCTTGACAAAGGACGCATGCTAAATTTTTGGACGAAGCATCCGTGATTAAAATAAACAATTTGGTCATATTTGGATGTTTTAAAATCATAGGCGATAACAATGCCTGTTTTAATTTCTGGAATGCAGATTCTTGTTCATCTGACCAAATAAATGGTTCATTTTTCTTTGTTAACTTTATTAGAGGATCGGCTATTTTAGCAAAGTTGTAAATAAATTTCCTATAGAATGAACAAAATCCGATAAATGAACGAATTTCCTTAACTTTCTTGGGAGTTGGATATGTTCTTAATATCTCTGTCTTTCCAGGATCTGCAGAAACACCTTTTGCTGATATGATGTGTCCCAAATATTTTATTTCTGATTTAAGAAACTGACATTTAGATGGTTTAAATTTTAAGTTAGCTTCTCTCATTCTCTGAAATATATGTTCCAAGCGGCATAAATGTTCTTCTCCTCTAAAAACGATTATATCATCCAGATAAATTAAATATTCTTTACCATTTAATCCAGAAAATATAGAATTTACGGCCCTCTGGAACGTAGCTGGGCTATTTTTTAATCCTTGGGGGAGTCGATTAAATTCGTAGTGATTATCCGGAGTAGAAAATGCCGATATTTCTCTATCCCGTTCATCTAATTCTATCTGGAAAAATCCATTTTGTAAATCCATGGTAGAAAATATACTAATATTTGCAAGTTGATCTAAAGATTCTTGAATGTTTGGAAGTGGAAAATAATCTGTTTTAGTTATAGCGTTTAGCTCACGATAATCAACAACTAGTCTGTATTCTTGTTGTTCTCCTGGATTTCGACGTTTTTCTACCAGAATGCAATTACTGCTCCATGGACTTTTGCTTTCTCCTATTATTTCATTATCCAATAATTCTTTGATCGTTACATCAAGACATTTTTTCTTACTATATGGAACACGAAATGGTCTTTTGCAGATTGGTTGCGCTTCTTCTGTAATGATTCTATGTTTAAATAAATTAGTGCAGGTTAGTTTTTCGTTAGGTGACTTAAAGACGTCTGTGTACTTTAAAATTAAATTCGTTAATTTTTCATCGCCTTCTTGAATTTTTAATGCTTGTAGTATTTCTTTTGCGTCAACAGATGTGATTTTTCGAATATTTTTATCGTTTTCCTTGTTTATATCTTCTAACTCAAGCTCTGTAGTGTATGCAGATGCTATAATTTCCTGTTTTTTTAATAATTACGTTTTTTTTTACTTAAATTTATGAGACGAACAGGGACGTATTTTGCTTTTTTACACAAAATTCTCGCAATACCAATAATATTTGCATAATTCTCATTTGGTTCTATTATTATAAAGTCAGTGTCCAAATTTTTTAAGTTATCAATTTTTCCTTACAACTTACAACTTCCGTCGGGCCGGGGATTTCCATAGTACAGGCCATTTTAACTGGAATTCCCAAAAAATTATCGAAATTATAAGAAACATCGGGCTCCAATGTTTCTTTCTCTACTTTTTCTGGGATACTTGTTATTTTAGCCATAACATCTTGAATTTCTAACTCACTTTGATTATTATTTCTTCATTTTCCACGTTAATCGACTTTACTAATACTTTTTTCTTTTCCTTACTTATTTTCTTTAAATTTCTCTTTCTCTTTTTCTGTACTACTTCTGAACTGGATTTTTCTTGAAATGGCTGATACTGTTTTCTTGTACTTTCGCTGGGATAACACTCATCAGTGTTTTTTCCATTAATTTGGATGTCTCCAAAACACTTTTCCGCAGAAAACTTCTCTACCTTTTCTTGTAAGATCCTAATGTTTTCTTGTAATACCTCAATTTTACCATACAACTGATTAACGGTACTAGAATAAACTTCTTCTGGATGAAGTTTCATCACCTCGTTTCCAATTCTAAGCGTATTTGTTCCCCAATTTATAACGACTTTAAAATCCATTCCTAAAAGGATAGGTACTCTCAGGCCTTCCACATTTGCAACTATGAAATCATGAGAAACCTTTTTATTTTCTAATTTAATTTGAGCCGTCATAATGCCATCACACGCTATACTTTGTCCTTGTACATCTCTTATATTTAATATACTATTTCTAATGAACCCCTTTGCGAATTCGGGTTTAATTAATGATATCACTGCCCCACTGTCACACAGACAAGGTAGAATTTCTCCATTAATATCTAAATAAACTACCGTTTGTGGTTCCTGGCCTTCTTGTGTGCAGTAATATATCTTTACTTCTTTACTTAATTTTCCCGTCTTCCCGCGGCTGCCCCACGAGGTTCTAATGGTACCGCATTCCTGTTTAAATTACTTCTTATTCCCATCCTGCAATTTCTACTTTTATTAGCTTTTCTCTGCAATCTTTTTTCATATGCCCTGGTTTTAAACAGCTGTAACATATAATTCTCTTCTTTCTACAGTTATATTGAACATGAGCGAATTCGTTGCATGCATAACATTTTATGTTCTTTGAAAAAAATCTTTCTTGTTTTGGAATGTTTTCAGCAGGAATCTTCCTACAATCTTTGTTAGATGTTAAATTTACAATATATTATTCTCTTGAAGCTACTTCCAAAGCTTCGGTTAAATTTAGTGGATTTGCACTTAAAACCCGTTGCTTCACCGGCATTAATAAACCAGACATAAACATTGCTAAAATGTCAGACTCTAACTTGTTTTTAAGTGTTATATTTGCCGGCTCTGATATTGTTTGACTGGCCGCCAAACGTAGTCTGACAAGAAAATTTTTGCAGCTTTCTCCAACACGTTGCTTGCAAGTCATAAAATTTTGTAAAGATTCGGAATAGTATTTCGATTTTCTAAAATTAACTTTTTAAAATTTTCCCAATTTATGCCATATTTTAGTTCATCAGTGGCCATTATAAATCTTTTTGCAGACCCAACCATTTTTAATTTTGCTGTGGCAATTTTCATTTCTTCGGACCATTTGCAAACTTTACCCATTTCTTCAATATAATTAATTAAATCATCAATATTCCCATTTCCATCAAACTCTTTAACAGTAGCAATATTAGATAAATTAATCTGAGAATCTAAAAAATTTTCGGGCCACTCTATTTTTATAACCTTTTCTTCGATACTTCCTTCCGATGAGGAACTTGTCTGTTTCGAGTCAGTCATCTTGACTATTGTTTGTAGTAATATTTTCCAAGTAACTTATTAAAATGTTTAAGTATATGAGTAACTATCAAAAACTTATATCTATATACCTCAAATGTTAGTCTATTCTAACTCTAAGTATTAGTCTCTTTTGACCGAATTCTTTCCCTGATAATTAACAAATATATATAAAAATAAGTTTTTGATTCCCTGATTTACCTGGCACCATTGTTATAATATGTGGTTTTGTTGTTCTTTAGCTGTTATATGTTTATTAATATTATGCTTTACTATGGGAGCTTCTTGATATGAATGGTTAGCCGTTATATATTATATTTTGATACCACATATCATAATTTATTTTATTATATTATGGGTTCGTGTTACTCATTCTTGGAAAAATTATACAAACATTTGGTTAAATATTTTAACTACATTATTTATTTATTACTTACTTACAACAGTTCATCTTCTTAAATTGCACTTTTTATTATGTATACAAAAAAATAACTAACTGACTAACAAATATATGAATAATGATTACTGAACACTGAATACTGAATATCTAATGCATACTGAATATCTGAGGACTAATGAATGAATGAATGAATGAATGAATACCTTGCTAGCGAGTGACTTCCTTTTATATTATTTGCCAAAATAATAAAAATGGGTTTCACTCAACAACTAATAAAAAGAATAATAAAAATTTGACAGTAATTAGTTTTAACTTTTAATGACTTGAAAATTAATTGCTTTTTTGGACCCTTTCATAGTTACCGGTATACTTATAAATTACAATTATATATGAGTAAAAAGAAGAAATTAATTAGAACTGTAAAGGGTCATGTCATTTACACCTAAATAATTGAATTCTGCAACAAGTAATTTTTATAGATACTAAAAGTTAAAACTTGACCTAATTAAATGATTTATAGCTAGTCAAAAGTGTAAAAGATTTTATTGCTATTTTAATTGTTTGTTTGTTTGTTTGTTTGTTTGTTTAACCTCGTACTATTCTACTTAATTAAGCATCCCCTAAGTCCAGGACTTGTGTGGGCTAGTAGTAGAGGGAACCACCGGCTTATACTGACTTTCGAACCAGTTTCTAGGGAGTGTCCGTTTCACTTATCGCCTTCGCCAAATTTCAATTATTAATTAACTGAAAAAGGCAAATCGGCGCCAGTGAGAATCGAACTCACGATAGTAGACTTGCTATGCATACGCGCTAGCCACTACGCTATGCCTCCCAGTAAATTACTTAAGTACTTAAATTTTGATGAACTGTTAATTAGATTTTTTAACTATCTAATTAACAAGTACACGTGTATAATCTTTTGACTAACTGTGTATTGTGATTTAGCAAAAACTTCATATTTGAACACCTTATAACATGCCCACTTTTTCTGAGCAGCGTTGCTTCTTCGAGTCCATAGGTCATGAAAATGGTTATTATTTTTCGAAAAAATTATCACAGCGCCATCTTTAGGCATATATTTAAACTTTATTTTTGGTGAAAATCTGCTTATTCATGAGGGTCATATACATACCAAAAATAAAATTAATATGTATTGAAATATTTTTTTTATAACCAAAAAACAAAATTTAATCTTTTTTGGGGACCTAAAACTCTTTTGGTCCTAGAGTCCAAAGTTTTGATCCAATCAAAGAAAAAATTTAGATTTGACCTAAAGTTAGATGTAGGAATAAGAAAAAAAATCATTTAAATCAAAGATGTGTTGGAGCAAAATTTCCAAAAACTGTTCGATTCTCTCGCGAAAGCATAGTTAAATAATGTTTTTCCGAGGGGAATTGGATTCTAGGAAGGTGGTTAAATTTTAATTTATATTTTCTTATATCTAGTGTTAAGGGGTGTTCAAATGTAAAGTTTTTTCTAAACCACAATACACAGTTAGTCAAAAGATTATACACCTGTACTTGTTAATTAGATAGTTAAAAAATCTAATTAACAGTTCATAAAAATTTAAGTACTTAAGTAATTATATTTTTTACACTTTTGACTGGCTATAAATCATTTAATTAGGTCAAGTTTTATCTTTTAGTATCTATAAAAATTACTTGTTGCAGAATTCAATTATTTGTAATTTATAAGTATACCGGTAACTATGAAAGGGTCCAAAAAAGCAATTAATTTTCAAGTCATTAAAAGTTAAAACCAAATACTGTCAAATTCTTTTTATCAGTTGCTATTTTTATTATTTTGGCAAATAATATAAAAGGAAGTCACTCGCTAGCAAGGGATTCATTAGATATTCAGTATTCAGTATTCAGTAATCATTAATCATACATTCGTTTGTCAGTTATTTTTGTATACATAATAAAAAGTGCAATTTAAGAAGATGAACTGTTGTAAGTTGAACCATGATAAATAAATAATGTAGTTAACATTTTTAACCAAATTTTGTATAATTTTTCCAAGAATGAGTAACACGAACCCATAATATAATAAAATAAATTATGATATGTGGTATCAAGATATTTAATATTTAAGGGGAAACAATAATATAACGGCTAACCATTTATATCAAAAAGCTACCATAGTAAAGCATAATATTATTAAACATATAACAGCTAGTGATTAACAAAACCACATATTAAAACACTGATGTCAGCTGAATCAGGGAATCAAAAACTTATTTTTACACTGTAGTTAATAATCAGGGAAAGGATTCGGTCAAAAGAGACTAATACTTAGAGTTAGAATATACTAACATTTGAGGTATATAGATATAAGTTTTTAATAGTTACTCATATACTTAAACATTTTAATAAGTTACTTGGAAAATATTACTACAAACAATAGTCAAGATGACTGACTCCAAACAGACAAGTTCCTCATCGGCAGGAAGTATCGAAGAAAAGGTTATAAAAATAGAGTGGCTCGAAAATTTTTTAGATTCTCAGATTAATTTATCTAATATTGCTACTGGGCCATTCCAGCGTTTTGGGTGTTTCACTAGTACACATTAAAATTGATTTTATTAAGTATTAAGTATTTATAAAATCCGTTTCAATGTGTACTAGTAAAACACCCGAAACACTGGAATGGCCCTACTGTTAAAGAGTTTGATGGAAATGGAAATATTGATGATTTTAATTATTATACCGGGTGTCCCACCAGGCTCTTGACAAGCTATGTCTCCATTATTTGAAAAGATAGATTTTTTTGCAAAAAACAGCGTAAAATGGGAGCCATTGAAGTTTTTATTCACGTATCCAAAACCACCCCTTGCTTACCCACCCTCTTGAAACCACCCCCCAACTTCTGTTTTTTAAATAGCACCCCCCTATTTTTATCAAAGAATATGAAAGTAAATTTTATTCTTAATTCAACCATATATTATAAGCAGTATCTTACTTCTTAAAGGGGCTCCAAATAACAACTATTATTTATTAATAATACTTTCCGACCAGGTTTTAGACGGGCTATATCTCCGTTGTTTAAAAAGATAAAGAAATCGAATAAAACAAAATTAAATTCGAGTAAAACTAGAATTTACTGACTTATGCAAAACTAACCCTTACTTACCCACCCTCTTCGAAACACCCTCAACTTTATTTTTTAAATAGCATACATAGCACCCCCTATTTTTACTAAAGAATATGTAAGCACATTTTATTTTAAACTTAAACATGTATTATAAGTAATATTTTATTTTTATAATGGGCTCCAAAGTACAACCCCATCAGATCACAAGCAATATTTTTTATCAAAAAAATGTCAAAAAACTCACGTTAGATTATATCTAAAAGAGAAATCTATCCAAAAATCACCCTTAATAAACCACTCTCCTGGAACCACCTGCAACTTTGTTCTAAATACCACCCTATTATTAATAAATAATAACTGTTATTTGGAGCCCCTTAAATGATAAGATACCACTTATAATGCATGGTTGAATTTAAAATAAAATGTACTTTCATATTCTTTGATAAAAATGGGGGAGTGCTATTTGAAAAACAGAAGTTGGGGGTGGTTTCAAGGGGGTGGGTAAGCAAGGGGTGGTTTTGGATACTTTAATAAAAACTTCAATGGCTCCCATTTAACGCTGTTTTTTGCAAAAAATTCTATCTTACCAAATAACGGAGATATAGCTTGTCAAGAACCCGGTATTGAAGAAATGGGTAAAGTTTGCAAATGGTCCGAAGAAATAAAAATCGACACAGCCAAATTAAAAATTGTTGGGTCTGCAAAAATATTTATAATGGCCACTGATGAACTAAAATAAGGCATAATTGGGAAAATTTTAAAAAGTTAATTTTTGAACATTTTAGAAAAGCGAAATACTATTCCGAATCTTTACAAAATTTTATGACTTGCAAGCAAAGTGTTGGAGAAAGCTGCAAAAATTTTCTTGTCAGAAAACGTTTATCGGCCAGTCAAACAATATCAGAGCCGGCAAATGTAACACTTAAAAACAAATTAGAATCTGACATTTTAGCAATGTTTATGTCTGGTTTATTAATGCCGGTGAAGCAACGGGTTTTAAGTGCAAATCCAATAAATTTAACCGAAGCTTTGGAAGTAGATTCAAGAGAAGAATATGTTGTAAATTTAACATTTAACAAAGATTGTAGGAAGATCCCGGTTGAAAACATTCCAAAACAAGAAAGAATTTTTTCAAAGAACATAAAATGTTATGCATGCAATGAATTCGGTCATGTTCAATATAACTGTAGAAAGAAGAGAAATATATGTTACAGCTGTTCCAAACCAGGGCATATGAAAAAAGATTGCAGGGAAAAGCTAATAAAATGTTTCAATTGTTCAAAAATGGGACATTTTGCCAGAGATTGTCGAGAAACTGAGTGTGACAATTGTGGACGGAGAGGACATACCAGTAGAAATTGCAGGATGGGAATAAGAATTTAAACAGGAATGCGGTACCATTAGAACCTCGTGGGGCAGCCGCTGGAAGACGGGAAATAATTAAAGAAGTAAAGATATATCACTGCACACAAGAAGGCCAGGAAAATGGAGAAATTCTACCTTGTTTGTGTGACAGTGGGGCAGTCATATCATTAATTAAACCCGAATTCGCGAAGGGGTTCATTAGAAATAGTATATTAAATATAAGAGACGTACTATAGCGTTGTCAGTCACTTAGGCAACGTCTTTTATAATTTTATTGATTTTGACAAGAAATGTCAAAAATGACAACGATTGTCAAAACAGACAAACCTTGTAAAATCAACAAAATTATGTGTTGGTTTTAACACTAATGCTGTGATAAGCTCCAAACTAGCTCAGGCGTGGAGTTCTTTGGTTCCTATAAAGTTTTATAGAAACTTCTTGGTTTTCGAAAGATTTATTTTGAAAGGATTTGGGCGCCAACAGTAAGCTTTCAAAATGAGTGGGCTATGAGTAGCAATTAAAGCTCACTGATTTTTGTTGTTAAAATATTTTGTTAAAATATGAATTTTATCTTTATATCTGAAAAATAAAATATCATTTTAAGGAAACACGATTTTAAAGATAAATGTACAAAAATTTATTTTAAAAGTTATAAAGAAAATAAAGAAATAATAACCATTTAGTTATTATTATATTTAATCGACATATGTATACGAATGATCTTTGAACCATGGAACTACGTTCATGTATTTTTATAAATATTAAAAGTTAAGCATTTTATAGGTTAGAAGAATCTATAAAATGTGTCTTGCAAAAGACAAAAAGATAAAGGATTAAAAGAATTAAAAAGATTAAAAAGAGCTCTTTTTTTACAGTGTGTGTTTAGATATGATTATTTTAAATATGAATATTTCATAAGATATGAATTTATGTTTTGTTTAAAAAGATAAGTTTTAAATTGGCAAGTTAATTGTTGAAAGGCATCACCAGAATAAGAAATGTAGTAAGCATACGACTTTAAAACTTATTTGTGAATCCAAACTGTGGTTCTAAAGTCTCTCCGAGTAGGTAGATTTTCATCAAAGTCAATCTGTGTGGTTATAACTTCTGAGATAGGATTTCTGTTTATGGAGAATGTTAAGCAGATCAAGATAAACAGGTACAATGGGTATCAGCTTCATTCTTCCATCAGGAATTAAAATAAATTATCAAGATGTATTTTGTGGCATGCGGCTTTTAGGTTAAGATCTGGATATTGCGTTTTTAAACATAATGTTTAAAACTCATGGTCTAAAACTGATTAAAAGAAATTGTAGAAATGAAAGAGAATAAAAGAAAATAAATTCTTACCTGCTCATGCAGTTTTAGAAGAGAAAAAGATATTAAGAGAAATGTGCTTCGGCAAGTACCATTTTAAAATGAACGTCTCGTCAGATGTCATTTTACGGTTGACTACTTGGCCGTAAGGTGTCGCATTAGAAAAATATTAATTTTAATATTTTTTCTAATTTTGGATTTATACAATGTATATAATAATTTAATTACATATAATGTATTATTATATTATAAGAAAATAAGGAAATCAATTATAAATCAATTTTTTTTGAAAATCAATATCAGTGATAAAGAAATCTGTAAAGATATTTGGTTCAAGATAACAACGAATACAGATGCCTAATTGGTAATTGTTACTCATCTACTGATTCATAGATGGCAGTAGTTGTACCAATTTGAAATTAATATTTGAAATTAAATAAATATTAATTTATAATTATTGTAGAAGAACTGTAAATATAAACTATTTACATGTGAATGCTACAAATCTCCCCTTTGTTGGGAAAAAAGAAAATTAAAAACTAAATTTTTTTTTTTTTTATATAATATACCAAAGTACTTAAAGACTAACCATTGTATTTCAAGAGTAACTATATACATTATATATTAAAGATACTAAAGCTAATTAATTGATTTGCAAACTTAATTGCATTAAAGATAAAAGAATTGTTTCTTTTTGAAAAGGTATTAAGACTAATTTGCCTTAAACCATAGTGATTTCTGCTTATCACTGTTGTAACTAAAAGTTACCAAATATTAAGATATAATCTGAATAATTATCCTCGACTATCAGCCAGAGAATAACTACTGCAAATCAACAAAATGCAGATAATTTTCATTTTTTCAAATGAAATATTTTGGTTGTACTAGATTAGCCCTAATCTAGGTTTAAACTATCAGAAGAAAAGAAAAAAACTATTTACAGAAAATTATATAATAAAAATCGAACATTTTTCCAAGTTTTTATAATTTTGTTAAAAGGTTGACCCTTTATTAGATAGAGTTCTTTCCGAACAAAATTATATCCACCAGGAAAATATTTCAATGTACTTGCATAGCAAATACATGAATAAAATATTCAATTCTTAAATATGCAGTGATGACTAAGTTCATCAAAATCATCACTCGGGCTTGTCAAATCCAGTATGATAGAATAGAATAAGAGAAAATTATAAGATAATAAGAGAGGGAGAAAAATTATAAGATATTTACTTTTTTTATAGCTGGCCAGGCTAAAAAATAAGTGGGGAAAATTTTACTATCATGAGAGATAATAAAAGATAAGATAGAAAGAAAGATAAGTAGATCTACTATATACAGAAAGTCATATTCGGTTAAAAGTCATTATTTAGGTATTTTAAGTCATTATTAGGTAATAAAAGAGATAAGAGATATTTCATTATTAAATAATTCTTCTTCAGAAATTTCCATCCTGTCACCATCAGGATTATACTCTACGTAAGGCTTCATATCACGGACATGATAATTACCTTTTGTACCCGTACTTTTGTTTTCTAACTCATAAACTGTTTTAGAAACTTTTTTGAGTACTTTACATAGAACAAATTTTGGACACAGCTTTGCTGAAATATCCTTTATAGCATTTGAAAGAATTCGGTTTCTCTTCCAAACAAGTGGACCTACTTCAAATTCTACATCACGTTTTCTTAAATTGAACTGTTTAGAGTACCTTTGATAAGCCAAAGTAAGCTTTTTCTGGACATCTTCGAACAAATCATTCAACTTGTCTAGTTCATTGCAATATTGCTGCCTAACCTCATTTGTCGGATTAAAATTTGTATTAAAGTTAATAGGTTCATAAAATTTTCCAGAAGTTGGAATTTTTCTGCCAAAAATAATATGAGAAGGTACATATCCCGTAATTTCGTGTACACTATTATTTAAAGCATAAGTTATTTGAGTAATATTTTTATCCCAATTTTTATGTGAAGTACCTACAAAACTTCTTATACATTGTCCCAGTGTTTTATTAACTCTCTCAACTTGATTATTTTCTGGGTAGTAACGCGGAAGATAAAATATTCGAATATTATATTTTTTAGCAAGGTTTTTAAATTCATTACCAGTAAAATTACTAGCATTATCACAAATTATAGTAGAACAAACTCCAAATGTTAAAAATACAGAATTTTCTAGAAATTTTACTATAGCTGGTGAAGATATAGAACGCAAAGGTTTGGTAAAAATAAATTTAGAAAAATAGTCAGAAATTACAAGTAAATATCTACAACCTGCGGACGAACGAATATATGGTCCCTGAAGATCAATTGATAGACATTGCATGGGATATTTAACTATTTTTTGTTGTCCCATTTTTCCAAATTTCATGTAATTTGGCATTTTTTGTGATTGACAAACTTCACAAGCTGTAACGAATTTAATAACATCATTTTTAAGATTTTCCCAATAGTATTCTTCGGAAATTCTATGGAGAGATTTATTAATACCCAAGTGTGCTGATAACGGAGTAGAATGACAAAATTCTAAGACTTTTAGTCTTTGAGGTAACGGAACATACAATTTCCATTCGGAAATGTTTGCAGGCAAAATTTTTTTTCTTGACGAAAATTTATAGATTAGATTATTTAAACCTATCATGTAAAACGGATATAAATTTGGATTCGCTTTAATTATATCTCTCAAATCTGTATATTCTTTGTTGACATCTACATCATTAATTACTAATGAGTTTTGACTGTTGTCAACTTTACAAATTTCTATAAAATTTTGCGAAACTTCAACTTTCAAATGTTCTTCGGTGAGATATTGAATTTCGGGATCATAAGAATTGTACTTATGATAAGATAATGTTAATGCATTGAATCTTTGTTCAAATACATCAAAAGATAAATTGTTTGTATCCAAGGAATTTTGTTTTATTAAGGAATTTTCAAAGTTATTTTGTTTAATTAAGGAATTTTTTAAGTTATTTTTTGCAGAAATATTGTTTTTTAAAGATATTGCATCCACATAATGATCTTTATTGTCAGGTTCTTCAACCGCTTTTACTCTGCTTAATCCATCGGCAAGAAAATTGAGTTTACCAGGAACATGTGATATTTCAAAGTTATGTTGACGTAATTTTACTGACCATCTACATAATCTACCCGCTGGATTTTTCATGTTATTTAACCAAAGTAAAGCTTTGTGATCTGTTCTTACACTGATTTTATGTGGACATGCTTCAATATATCCCCTGAACTTATCAAATGCAAATAAAATTGCAGCTAACCCTTTTTCTGCAGTTGTGTAAACTCTACGCTCCCTATCTGAAAAATTTCTGCTAGCGTAGCATATTACATATTCAAACCCGTCCTGATTTTAAATTAAACAGGCACTTGCGGCAATGTCACTGGCATCTGTTTGAATTATGAAAGGAAGGCTAAATACAGCAGTTACTAAAATTGGAGCTGTTACAAGTTTTTGTTTTAATTCCTCAAATGCTAATTTACCCGCTTCTGTCATTTTTATTTTTTGACCCTTTTTGTGACCTTTTAATAAATGACTTAAAGGAGCTATTAAATCAGAAAATGAAGGTACAAATCTACGATAGTATGACGTTAAGCCTATCCATCTTTTGATTTCAGTGAAGGTATTAGGAATGGGATAATTTAACATTGCTGTTACTTTACTGGGATCACAATGAAGACCGTTTTTATCAAGAATGAATCCTAAATATGGAAGTCTTTCCCTGAAAAATTGACGCTTGTCTAAATTGACAGTTAAGTTAGCTTCTATAAGCTTTTGTAAAACTAAATTTAACAGAGCTATATGTTCTTCAAAAGTTTGAGATAATAAGATAATGTCATCACAATATACAAAAACATATGGTTCCAATGAATGACCAAAGATAGAGTCCATAAGGCGGCACATTGAAGAAGTTGAAGAATGCAACCCAAAAGGAAGTACTGTAAAACGAAAAGTTCCACGACCAGGAATTGTAAAACTAGTTTTATCTCTACTATTCTCATCTAGAGGTATTTGCCAAAATGCTGATTTTAAATCTATTGAACTTATGAATTTAGGATTTTTATTTAATGTTTTTAAAATTCTATCCACATTATTAATTGGATAGCTATCTATTACTGAAATTTTATTTAACTCACGTCCGTCAAATACAAATCTATAGGTTCCATTTTTCTTTTTAATCAGAAAAACAGCACTATTATAAGGAGAATTAGAAGGTTCAATTACACCTAATTTTAACATTTCGTCAAGTTCTTTGTTCAAGTGTTCAAGCATGTAGGGACTAAAATTAAATTGTTTTCGTCTGAAAGAAGGGCCTGTTGTTTCAATTTTATGTACATATATATCAGTGCGACCAAGTCTATTAGTACCATCAACAGATGAAAATGAATTAATGACTTCGTTTGCAATTTTTTGTTGTTTAGGAGTTAAATCCTGTAAAGTGTCATTATTTTCTAAAATATTTTGTTCTGCATTAGAAACTGTACAAATATTTATTAAGTCACTACTGATTTTCCAAGTTAAATTTTGGTAATCGATTTTTAAGTGAAATATTTTATGAAAATCGGACCCTAATATTATATTATAGTTAATACTAGGCACAAGAAAAAATTGTATTACTTTAGTAACATTATCAATAGTTAAAGGAAGGTACACATAACCTAAAATTTTTTGTTGTGAGCCATCAGCTGTTTTCACAAATTTATTGTTAATTTTATGTAATTTACATTTAAATTTTTTAATAATTTTTAAGCAATCTTGACCCAATATGCTAGAATTTGAACCACTGTCTAAAAGTGCTATATATTTTTTATTGAAAATAGAGATATTTATAAAGGGACGGTTGTCATTTTTGACATTGACCAACATAGGTAAAGTTTCATTCTTTTTATTTTTATAAAAATGTTTAACTTTCTTTAACCAACTAGTCCATTCATTAGAACCTCTACGAATATTTTTTGAGATATTTTGAGATAAATGATCATTTATTTTTGAAAATTCCTTGGATTTATTGTAAGATATTTGGTTATTGTTTTGAGATAACCGAGGTATTGAAGTTTTAAAATTATTTTCTGATAATTTTTGAGATATTTGGTGAGATATTTGTTTATCTTTTTGAGATAACTGAGATATTGAATTTTTAAAATTATTTTTTGATAATTTTTGAGATATTTGTTGCGATATTTGGTTATCATTTTGAGATATTTTGAGATAAATGATCATTTATTTTTGAAAATTCCTTGGTTATTGTTTTGAGATAACCGAGGTATTGAATTTTTAAAATTATTTTTTGATAATTTTTGAGATATTTGTTGAGATATTTGTTTTTCATTTTGAGATAATTGAGATATTGGAGGTTTAAAATTATTTTTTGATAATTTTTGAGATATTTTGTCATTTTTTGACACATTGTCATTTTTTGACAATTTTGTAGAAAAAAGTGGAGGTAATACTCTGTCATTTTCTGACAGGTTATAAGAATTTTTAAGATAATTTTTTGACGTTGGATCCTTACCAAAAGAAAAAGAAAAAGGACCCAAATTTGTTAGTTTTTTGAGCACTTTTTACAGGTAATTTTTGTGAAGTTTTTGGCACCACAGCCCATACAAAATTTCTGACGTTTTTGTCTACAAAACTGATAAGTATGACCTACTGTGTCACAATTCCAACAAGTTATTTGTTTAACATTGTTATTTGTATTAGAGAATTTTGAGGTACTTTTATTAAAACTTTTTGAGGTATTTTGTGAGGTACTAGGCATGTTTAAATTACAGCAATTATTACAGGCATTTGAAGAAGAAACTTTTTCAATATAAGCCAATTGTGGTTCAGGAACTTGTTTACTTTGAGAAGAAGATTTTGTACAAAGATAAGCTTCGTCAATTCTTCTACATAATTGAGCTAACTGAGTTATACTAGTAATTTCAATTATAGAAGTTTGTCTAACATAATAAGAAAGTAAATTACTTTTTATATATTTTAATTTATCCATTTCGGATAATTTGTTAGATAATTTATCAAATAATGACTGCATAATAGCAATAAAAATACTCACAGGCTCATTTTTTCCTTGTTTGCGAGTTTTTATTTGTTCCAACAAACGGTCATCATAATTGATTGGTAAAAAATCCTTTTTTAATAGATCTGACAGTTCTTGCCAATTATTGACAGAATCTTTTACACTTCTGTACCAATATAAAGCATGGTCCTTGAAAAGTTCAACTGACGATTGAAAAAGTTCTTTTTCAGATATATTTCTGGAAGCTGCAAGTTCAGAAATGTTTTGTAAGAAATTAGTTACGCTAGATTGTCCATCAAAGATTATCCCTAGCTTATTTATTGCATATGATTTTTGACTATTGAATGAGGTAGCATTAAATATTGTATTATTCATTGAATGCGAGTTATTAAAGGTTTGATCTTGAATTTCTATAACAGGTTTATTTTTCTGTATTTTTTCTTTAAGTGAAGCATCTAAAAGAATAAAGTCTGAAGTTATTTCATTTTTATTAATTTCTTCGGCGTTTTCTTCTGATGGTAGCATGAGATGAATTCTACGCATGTAATGCACAATTCTGCTATCAATTTTTCTATACTGAGAGTCATGTTCATCAGAATCAAACTCCGAAATAAGAAGTTTTATTTGATTATAGGCAAGATCAATAATTTTCTTTTCATTTTCAAAATTAAAATCTAAGTTAATTAATTTCCTACCCTCGTATACTGTAATCAACTGAGTTAATATTTTTCTTTTATCAGTAAGATTTTTTCTAGTAGGAGGATTTTTCCTGATAGCTAATTCAAAATCAACCTCATTTTCGTCTAGATTTTTTGAATATTCACAAGGATTTAAAATTTTTGGATACATTTTTAAAATATTGTGATATAAAACCCAAAATAGAATAAAATCCAAAGGTAAAATCAAGAAATTTCTGAGGCAAAAGAAATATAATAAAAATATAAAATATACTTAGAAGTGTATACCTCTGTCTAATATATCTGTCAAAAAATATTTGTCAAAATGTATCAGCAAAAATATATTTTTGTTAAAATATAATTTTCAAAAAGTAGCAAAATACACCTGGCAAAATATTAATTTAAAAACATATTTGTTGAGCTGTACACATAGTTCAAAGAAAATTTAAGAAAAAGAAAATATTTCAAAATATATCCTTAGAAACCAAGAAGCAAAGTTGACATTAAATCAATAATGACCACTTTTTAGTTGAGGCGCCATTTCATATAGCGTTGTCAGTCACTTAGGCAACGTCTTTTATAATTTTATTGATTTTGACAAGAAATGTCAAAAATGACAACGATTGTCAAAACAGACAAACCTTGTAAAATCAACAAAATTATGTGTTGGTTTTAACACTAATGCTGTGATAAGCTCCAAACTAGCTCAGGCGTGGAGTTCTTTGGTTCCTATAAAGTTTTATAGAAACTTCTTGGTTTTCGAAAGATTTATTTTGAAAAGATTTGGGCGCCAACAGTAAGCTTTCAAAATGAGTGGGCTATGAGTAGCAGTTAAAGCTCACTGATTTTTGTTGTTAAAATATTTTGTTAAAATATGAATTTTATCTTTATATCTGAAAAATAAAATATCATTTTAAGGAAACACAATTTTAAAGATAAATGTACAAAAATTTATTTTAAAAGTTATAAAGAAAATAAAGAAATAATAACCATTTAGTTATTATTATATTTAATCGACATATGTATACGAATGATCTTTGAACCATGGAACTACGTTCATGTATTTTTATAAATATTAAAAGTTAAGCATTTTATAGGTTAGAAGAATCTATAAAATGTGTCTTGCAAAAGACAAGAAGATAAAGGATTAAAAGAATTAAAAAGATTAAAAAGACCTCTTTTTTTACAGTGTGTGTTTAGATATGATTGTTTTAAATATGAATATTTCATAAGATATGAATTTATGTTTTGTTTAAAAAGATAAGTTTTAAATTGGCAAGTTAATTGTTGAAAGGCATCACCAGAATAAGAAATGTAGTAAGCATACGACCTTAAAACTTATTTGTGAATCCAAACTGTGGTTCTGAAGTCTCTCCGAGTAGGTAGATTTTCATCAAAGTCAATCTGTGTGGTTATAACTTCTGAGATAGGATTTCTGTTTATGGAGAATGTTAAGCAGATCAAGATAAACAGGTATAATGGGTATCAGCTTCATTCTTCCATCAGGAATTAAAATAAATTATCAAGATGTATTTTGTGCCATGCGGCTTTTAGGTTAAGATCTGGATATTGCATTTTTAAACATAATGTTTAAAACCCATGGTCTAAAACTGATTAAAAGAAATTGTAGAAATGAAAGAGAATAAAAGAAAATAAATTCTTACCTGCTCATGCAGTTTTAGAAGAGAAAAAGATATTAAGAGAAATGTGCTTCGGCAAGTACCATTTTAAAATGAACGTCTCGTCAGATGTCATTTTACGGTTGACTACTTGGCCGTAAGGTGTCGCATTAGAAAAATATTAATTTTAATATTTTTTCTAATTTTGGATTTATACAATGTATATAATAATTTAATTACATATAATGTATTATTATATTATAAGAAAATAAGGAAATCAATTATAAATCAATTTTCTTTGAAAATCAATATCAGTGATAAAGAAATCTGTAAAGATATTTGGTTCAAGATAACAATGAATACAGATGCCTAATTGGTAATTGTTACTCATCTACTGATTCATAGATGGCAGTAGTTGTACCAATTTGAAATTAATATTTGAAATTAAATAAATATTAATTTATAATTATTGTAGAAGAACTGTAAATATAAACTATTTACATGTGAATGCTACAGTACAAGGACAAAATATCACTAAAATACAAGGCCCTGAGAAAAATGCCCACATCTATGTCGGCCATATTAGGGGTGAAGTGAGTAAAGAAACAATGGAAGAATATTTGAATGAAAATTGGCCCAATGTATGCTTTGAAGTTAAAAAACTTCAGAACAAAAGAAAAAATAGCAGTTTCAGAGTTACTGTCAGCTCTGAAAATAAAAATATTTTATATGAGGAAACTAAGTGGCATGATGTAGTAGTTATTAAAGAATTTGAATTTTTTCGAAGAACAACCGTCTAACCAGCAAACTGAAAATTATTCCTTAAACTTTATGCATTTGAACGCAGAGTGCATCAGAAATAAGTCCAATATGCTGGATGCTTTTCTAAAACTACACTCCAAGCCTAGTGTCCTTTGTATTACTGAACACTGGTTAAAAGAAGACGAAGGGACGCAGTTCTGTATTGATGACTATAATCTTGCATCAATTTTTGCAAGAAAAAATCACATACATGGTGGTTCCATGATTTATTGTAAAAATAATGATTTTGTAAATCTGCCACAGATTAATGATATGTCAGTGGAAATGCACTGTGAAGTGGCAGCTGTAAAATTAACTAATTTTAACATAAATATTTTATCTGTATATAGACCTCCAAAAGGACCAAATTCTGGTGATTTTGATATTTTTTTAAAAACCATAAAAAAATTTTTACATTCTTTTGATTCGGGTTCTCGCATAGTCATATGTGGAGATTTTAATGTTTATTTTAATACAAGAGATAATAAGGCCAAAATGTTATGTGATTTATTTACTATATTTGGCTTACAACAAACTATTTTTAAACATACTAGAAATAAAAAATGATAATATTTTTATAAAGTTTAACACGTCTGATTTTAGTACCATAGTGTTAGATTGTGAATTTTCTGACCATAGTGCACATGTAAGCCTTCCATCTTTATCGGGTAACACAACTTCACGTAAGTGTAGACCTCTCACTTTGAGAGGATTTAATACCTTACATGGGATACTGAGTCATACTGGAGCTTCTTAGATGAAGATATTAATGTAAGTGCTTGCTTTCAGAAATTTAATAAAATAATTTCAGATAGTATATATCTCGCTTTTCCTGAAAAGGAAATGCCCTCAAAAAAGTCCGATGGCGGGGTAAACTGGTTTACAAGGGAGTTAGCCGACTTAAGAGAACACCTTAGACTTTTAAATGACCTGTATAAGAGTTTTCCCAATGAAAACTTACGAGCATTAAAAAATAGAGTAAAGTATAACTATATTTGTAAACTTAAAGAGGCAAAGATAAAAGCCAATGATAAAATCATTACTGAATCGAACAATCCGTCAAAAACAATATTGGGTATTATAAATATTAAAAGAAATAACAAAAGCTCTAGTAATGTATCAGAAACCATAGATTCAAATAGTTAATAGTTTTTTTACCTCTATACCTACAGAGTTACAAAAGACTATACCTAAGAGCTCTTTAAATCCTTCTAACCTTGTAAATGAGAGACCTAATCATAGCTTTTCTTTTTCGGAGGTATCTTTTAATGAGGTTAGAGAAATTATTATGTCTCTTAAAACCAGTAGGTCAACCGACATTTATGGTCTGTCATCAACCATAATAAAAAAGAATATTAACAGTCTTTTGTATCCACTGACAAAATTGATTAATAGGTGTATAGTTAATGGTATTTTTCCTGATTGTCTTAAATTATCCAAAGTTATTCCGTTACATAAAAAGGGTGATAATGAAGATATCTCTAATTATCGCCCTATAACCTTAGTTCCAATTTTGTCGAAAATTTTCGAAAAATTACTTGCCAAACAAATATCTGCATATTTTGAAACAAATAACTTTTTTAACAAGCATAAATTTGGTTTTAGGAAAAACTGTAGCACCATTGACGCTATTATCAATTTTGTTGAATATACACTTGACTGTTTTGAACGTGGTTTGTTTTCCCTCTCGTTATTTCTTGACCTTTCCAAGGCGTTTGATGTATGACTGTATTCTTCTGGATAAACTAAAAAAGTACGGTCTCGATCAAAATAGCTTAAAATTACTTACTTCTTATCTTTCTAACCGATATCAGAAGGTTTTATTTAAAAATATATGGTCAGAAATTAGACTAATCACGGTTAGTGTCCACAAGGGTCCGTTCTTGGGCCCTTGTTATTTCTTATTTTCATTAACGAATTTCCTGATTTTATAGCAGGAGCAGGTGACTTTTTTAGTATACTTTTTGCAGATGATAGTAATATTAGTGCTTGTAGTAAATCTATTACATTAATAGCAGAATACAGTGATGTGGCACAGAAGAATGCATTGGAATGGTTCTCAGCGAATGGGTTGCTTATGACTAATAATAAAACCGAAAAAATCTTATTTACACTGAGAGGATCTCAGGATTTTGACTCAGTGTCCCATGTAAAATTTCTTGGTATATACATGGACAATAGGCTACAATGGGATGCACATATTGACTACCTTGTGCCAAAACTAAGTAAAAATATATTTTTACTACGCAATCTTGCCTACTCTGTTTCTTCGAAGGTGCTTAAAAATGCATATCATGCTCTATGTGAGTCACTCATTAGTTGTGTGGGGAAATTCTGCTCAAAGGAAAGAATATTTCGGCTTCAAAGAAGAGCCATCAGAGTAATTGGAGGTATGGGTTATAGAGATGATTGCAGGGATAAATTTGTAGAGTTAGGTATACTTACATTTCCTTCCTTATATATTTTAAATAGCCTAATATTTTCGTACAAAAACCTTAAAAACTGTGCACTGGGTAAGGACATTCATGACTACAATACTCGTTATAAGCAACACTCAAAGCAAGAACAATGCCGTTTAACTAAATCCCTAAATAGTTTTAAATATATTTCAATAAAACTATTAAATAAATTACCTGTGAGTGTGCGAGAATTACGTTTTGAAAGTTTTAAATGTTATGTAAAACATGCTCTTGTAAAAGAAGCTTTCTTTGATATTAATGAATTTTTTAACAGTACGTTTGTCTATAAATATTTTATGTTATTTATTATTATTTATTCTCTTTTAATATGTACTTTTTTTATATACAATATTATACATTTAATTGACGTGTGTAAACAGTAATTGTAAAAACACAAATAAACTTTACTTTACTTAAAGTATACCGTGTGATGGCATTATGACGGCTCAAATTAAATTAGAAAATAAAAAGGTTTCTCATGATTTCATAGTTGCAAATGTGGAAAGCCTGAGAGTACCTATCCTACTAGGAATGGATTTTCTACAAAGATTTAAAGTCGTTATAAATTGGGGAACAAATACGATTAGAATTGGAAACGAGGTGATGAAACTTCATCCAGAAGAAGTTTATTCTAGTACCGTTAATCAGTTGTATGGTAAAATTGAGACATTACAAGAAAACAAGTCCAAAACAGAGGGAATATATAATTAGAACACTCTGTATACAATAAATTATATTTCGTTTTTATTTATTGAGTTACTTAATACTTCTGCATTTCGAGTGAAAAATGAAAGGGGGGTAACCATGGTTAAAATAAAGGTCAAACCTATTGTTTTTTCAATTTAATCACTATAACTTTTAAACGCTTTGTGCTAGATACTTTATATTAGCTAGAAATCTAGATATTAAGTACGTTCACTTGCGAACCAAATTTGAAATCTCTAGGTTTGGACGTTCAAAAGTTATTGCGAAAAACACAAAAAAGGGGTCGTACCCCGTTTGGACCAATTTACCCCATTTTTATTACTACAAAAAATAGGGTGCATCTTCTCCTATACGTAAAATACAAAATAAAAAAGCCGCTTGTCGATAGCTAATCCAGAAATGGAGGTTATGTGCTTACGTACATACTGACATACGGACAGACGAAAATATTTTTTTGGCAGATTTCGACTCAAAATGGCCTAAAACGCAGAGAAAAGTGAAAAAAAAACGTGATCAAAAATTTTTATCCGTCATGCCCGAATGGGATAGTTTTGCACTATTTTGGGTATTCCACATTATTTCTAACCCTGTATATAGGATTATCGTATCTAAAAAATCCACACCCCTATAAAGCATAACTTGCTCCAATGCTAGTTGTTTCCTAGATAAAGTCAATTAATTCATGAAATGCAAGTAAAGCACTTAAACGTTTATTGTACCAAAACTGGTCATAAGCTAAGGTTGCGACCCTGCCAGTTTTGTTCAGGAACTAAGTTCTACAACTTACCAAATTTTCAGCGAAATCCGCGGAAAGACATTTTCCTCACTAAATGTGCGGGGTCCTTTAAAAACATAAAGGACTATGTCCTTCTCAAACTTTTCATGTGACAAACAAGTGTTACTTATTATAACACCAATTTCTCGGAACTTTAATATAATACGTATATATATTATACACCCAACTCGATATTTAACTTTACGTAACGTATCTCTCTAATATTCTCACTTTCTACGTAAATTCCAAGGTAAATCCCAATAAAAATAAGCCTACATTGCAATGCATTGCACGCGTTCCCAAGTTATCATATAAATGCTTTGAGACAGAATAAATTTATTTGATTTACTGTAAACTACGTTAAGCTCTTACAATATATTACAATATTATTATTTCTCGTTCTTTTATTATAAATATAAAAATTATCTCGTTTTTAAGAACAGTTTTCAAAGTAAATTATTTAATATCTCCAACGTTTCGGTTTTTATTGTGAAACCTTCATCAGGAAATAAAATTACAATAATAAAAAATATATAAATACATAAAAATTGGAATATAAATTAATGAAACATTTCAAAATTGACATCAAACTTCAAGTTTAAAGGTATATAGGTAGGTGTAAATCTTAGAGTACCTGTATATTTTTTCAGTCATACAGGAACTCTAGTAAAATTGTTGTGGTAAATTTATAATTATATTAATGTGTGTATTAAGAAATGCTATTGAATAATGGTGTTATAAATATTATTTAAATGTTGTGTGTCTGTTCTAAAATTAATGGTGTTTGGAGTTGTTTTTATATAAATCATTTCTAAAAGATTCCTTTTTAATGAATTACTTACACTGTCTAAAATTAAAACATTGTTAATATTAAAATCAAAAGTATGTCCTTTATCAAATCTATGTTTAGATAAAGCGGTTTTATTTAAGTTTAAAACATTTTGACAGTCTGATTTATGTTGAGAAACTCTTGACTTAAGCCATTGTGACGTTTGCCCCACATATACAGCGCTACAATCATTACAGTTAATTTTATAAATAAGGTTTGATTTGAGTTCATGTTTTGTTTTATCCTTCATTTTATCATATAAAAGACTACTATGAAAACTATTATGACAAACAATTTTATAATTGTCTTTTTTTATAAAATTAATAATTTTATTATTTAAATTGGGAATAAATGGAATTTTAAAATATTTTAAATTTTGAACTGGATTTATTATTTGAACATTAGTAATGGTGGGATATAAAATAGAATTAATTAATTGAAATGGATAATGATTTTTTAAAAGGATATTTTTAACTCTATCCAAATTTTTCTTATGGAATTTGGGGTGACTTAGTTTAATAGCCCTATCTTTTAACATTTTAATAGTGTTAACTTTATATATTTTATTTTGAAATGAATGGTAATTTAGATATCTACCAGAAGCAAAGGGCTTCTGATACCAGTCAGTAATGATAGTTCCATCATCTTTTCTTATTAAAGTGATGTCTAAAAAGTTTATTTTTTTGTTATTTTCTTTTTCTATAGTAAATTGTAAATTTGGATTAAAGGAATTAAAATAATGTAAAATGTTATCCAATTCATCAATTGGAACAGCAGATATGATATCATCTACAAAAATTCTCAAAAAGGGTATATTAAATGGCAATCTACTTATTACAGCACGCAATAATAAGTCCATTACCATAGCGGAGAAAATTGGCGATGCAGGATTTCCCATTGCTGTGCCAATTAATTGTTTAAAAAATTCATTATTAAAACAAAAATATCCACTATCAAAACAAAAATTAACTAATTTTATAAATTCATTTTTGGGAATTTTTGTAAAAGCTTTTAAAAAATTCCATTTATCATTTATTACTTCAATTACTAAATATTTTGGAATGTTAGTGAACATAGAAGTAACATCAAGAGAAATTAAAGTATAATTTTGTGGAATATTTACTGTCTTAATAAAATCTGAAAATTTAAAAGAATCAACTATATGATATTCAAATTTAGAATATAAGTTATTTAAAATATTAGTAAGAAATTTAGATAACTTATAACTTGGAGATCCATGCATGATGCATGAAACAACCGGTCTAAGTTTTAACGTTCCTTCTTTATGAATTTTTGGTAAACCATATAGTTTGGGGGAAATCGAATTGCTTAATACAAGTTTATTTTTAGTTTTTTTGTCTATAAAGGATCTTTTAAAAAGGTTATTTATTAAATCGTTATTCTTACTTTGAAAAGTGGAAGTTGGATCGTTGTGTAATTGTGAATAAACTGTAACATCTTGTGTTAAAATATTTATTTTATCTTTGTAGTCTTGTTTATTCATTAAAACAGTTACGTTTCCTTTATCTGCGTTAGTGACCAATAAATCTGGATGATTTTTCAGGAAAAGCTTACATTTTTTGAATTTTTCTGTAAAGGCTGATTTTTCTTTTTTATTATTTTCTCTTATTTGATGATTCTTTATAATTCTTGATACATTAGAGCGGGTTGAGACTAAATTTTCTTTACTTCTCTCTTGGTTTTGAATAATAAATTCAACGTCAGTTACTAGTTTTCTATAGGATTTTTTATCTACATCTGGTTTTAAATTAAATGATGGACCCAATGATAAAAAATTATATGTCTTCTGGAATATCATGGTTTGACACATTTTTAATCCATGTTGAGTCACCTCTTGGAACGGATTCTAAATATAAACTTTTCAGTGAATTAAATTTTCTTATATGTACTTCTTTTATCTTAAAAAATTCTCTTTCATAGACGTTATACCTGTATCAAAATTTCCACAGATATGTTACGCACTTTTGGCAACTAGTTAGTTATGTTTACATAACATAACCCTTATATATTCCAAACTTTTACGTAAATTACAATAAAAATCATCCTACATTGTAGGAGCTCTCAAGTTATTGTAATAACTTTTCTGCGACTTTTCCGATATTTTATTTTATTTACACGTCTATATTACTATAGGCAGAAAGACTACTATCGTTAGCCTTCTGAATGTAAAAGTTCAATAAATATATTTATTATTAGTTACATATATGCGATATACGCATACCTTTTATACGCTATTTTGAAATCACCAAAAAATACTAAAAAACAAAAACATAACTCATTATTGAACTTCATTTTGTTTATACATATGTTTCACCCTTATTACACCAAAAAATGTATCTTTCATTACAAAACATTACTAATGATTTAATATACCCAACCATAATAAATTTAATAATATATAACTTGTTGCCTTAATTTATTTTTGAAGTGGACCTTTAGAACCTGTAACCTTAGTTTTTTCACAAAAAAAAACTGTTACTCAAATACATTTTTAAATCAATGCAACCTTTTAACCTTTCTCCACAGAAAATTATTTTTGTTATAATTTTCATAAAAAACTAGGTTTCCCTATTTTTACAAACATTTAAATGGAAAAGCAAAATATGTGACAATATGTGACTATCTATCTCTTTGTGCAATAAATATCTTGCCTAAATAAAATAAATTTATATTAACCAACGATAAAACTGCAAATTCCATAAAAAATAAAATAATTAAATACACAGAGAAAAATATAGTTAAGTTCAGTTTGGCCAGTACTGAACAAACGGTATTTTTCCATAAAACTGAAGGTTTTCTCAGACTATACTAAACAAATTCGCTTTGACTTAAATTTATTTTTAAAAAACTATAAACTGAAATTAAGAACAAAAATAAAATATTATTTCGGAAGAAAAAAAAAAGATAACTAAAAATACTCATTACGTTTGGGGTAACCAATCGCAGACGAATAAGTACTTTTTTATATAAACTGATTATTAGCATCTCCAATAAAATAGATAAAACTGTTTTATAAATACACTAAGATAAAAAAAATGGTGTCACAAAATAAACAATGAAATTTTCAAATCGTAAA
>CAUEHQ010000552.1:0-19995 GCA_958510825.1 Brachypterus glaber
GCCTGCCATTGGATGTTATGCGAAATCTCTATCATAACACGGTCCCATGGGCGATATACCGCGACGTTGCCAATATAAAAATTCCTTAACGACGTAAAAACGTAAACTTAAAAACGCAAGAAATGCAGTACGCTGATTGCTTCAATTTTAACCAACCTTGATATTGAATCAATCAGCGTACTGCATTTCTTGCGTTTTTACGTTTACGTTTTTACGTCGTATTTGTAAACAGGGTCGTACTAAAATTAATCTTTTTTAAAGTAGGTATAACTATAAATTTATTTAAGTAAATTTCTCTTATTATTATTACATTTTTATGTAACTTTTATAAAATTAAAAATTCTGTACTTTCCCCAAAGAAAGTCTTGCGTTAGTAAAAAAGGTTGAAAGATGTTTATTGCTTTTTTTACGTCGAGAGTTTTATATTAAAAAAAGATGATTAGCGTAAAAAAAACCTGTATATGAGTCTGTCTGTCGGTTTGTCTGTCGGTCTGTCTGTCTGGGAAGTTTGTGACCAAGATAACTCAAGAACGCTTCGAGCTAAAGACTTTAATTTTTTTAAAGTAAGGATAACTATAAATTTATTTAAGTAAATTTCTCTAATTATTATTACATTTTTATGTAACTTTTATAAAATTAAAAATTCTTTACTTTCCCCGAGGAAAGTCTTGCGTTAGTAAAAAAGGTTAAAAAATGGGGTCGGTCAAGTTAGCCCCCCCCAGTTAAAACTTAGGGTCGAAAAATACATAGGTAGTTTGCACACAACTTGCACAACCTTGCACAACCAAAAAAAAAGCTTGCGCACTAACCATTGGTTAATTATATGAAAAAAACCGGGGGGGGGGGGGGGCTAACTTGACCATAGCCCCCCCCCCCCAGTAAAAAAGTTAAAATTTTTCACTAAAATCTAATAGTAAATAGCTTGCACAAGCTTGCACAACTAAAATAAAAGCTTGCGCACCCTTAACAAGAGCGGTGAGGGGTAAATAATGTTTACCGTCAGCCCCCCCCAGAACTAAAATTGAACGAAAAATGTTGTAGTATGTTAAAAAAAGCTTGCACAACCTTGCACAACCAAAATAAAAGCTTGCGCACCCTTAACAAGAGCGGTGAGGGGTAAATATTGTTTACCGTCAGCCCCCCCCCCCAGAACTAAAATTGAACGAAAAATGTTGTAGTATGTTAAAAAAAGCTTGCACAACCTTGCACAACCAAAATAAAAGCTTGCGCACCCTTAACAAGAGCGGTGAGGGGCAAATAATGTTTACCGTCAGCCCCCCCCCAGAACTAAAATTGAACGAAAAATGTTGTAGTATGTTAAAAAAAGCTTGCACAACGTTGCACAACCAAAATAAAAGCTTGCGCACCCTTAACAAGAGCGGTGAGGGGCAAATAATGTTTACCGTCAGCCCCCCCCCCAGAACTAAAATTGAACGAAAAATGTTGTAGTATGTTAAAAAAAAGCTTGCACAACCTTGCACAACCAAAATAAAAGCTTGCGCACCCTTAACATGAGCGGTAACGGGTAAATAATGTTTACCGTAAGCCCCCCCAGAACGAAAATTGACCGAAAAATGTTGTGGTATATCAAAAAAAAGCTTGCACAACCTTGCACAACCAAAATAAAAGCTTGCGCACCCTTAACAAGAGCGGTGAGTGGTAAATAATGTTTACCGTCAGCCCCCCCCCCCAGAACTAAATTTGACCAAAAAATGTAATATATTAAAAAAAAACTTGCACAACCTTGCGCAATCAAAATAAAAGGTTGGGCACCCTTAACAAGAGCAATAAGGTGTAAATAATGTTTACCTTCAGCCCCGCGCAGAACTATTATTTAATAAAAAAGTTAAAAAAATTTATTACTATCTAATAGTAAGTCTCCCTTGCACAACCAAAATAAAAGCTTGCGCACCCTTAACAAGAGCGGTGAGTGGTAAATATTGTTTAGCCCCCCCACAACTAAAATTGAAATTTTTCTCGAAAACGGTTAATCCTACAGTATTACAACAAGAGCACCTTTTTATGTATATTGACCTAAGAAATCATCTTCTGAAAATAAAATGACAAAAAAAATACACAGAAAAAAGTTAGGGGCAAAAAACGAATAAGGCCACCCGTTTCGCACGTCCCTGGTTAAAATAAGTACCCGAAAATAATATACGAAGATGGGCCTTATTAAGTTTAGTTTATATGCAAAACCCCGTTTCTGTAACTGAAAGGGTTCCTGAGTTAATAAATAAAAACCGAATTTTTTAGCCACTTTCAAAGGGGCGTATCTCCCTTAGGACGCATTTTAGATAAATTGTTTATATGAACTTTTTTGATTGTTTTGGTGAGTAAAATATGGCTATGTGTAGCCAGTCCTCCTTTTTTGTTACACCCTGTATACTGTAAAAAAAATAAAACATTAAATTTAAAAATACATTTTTTATGATTTTTTTTGCCTTAGGGTGACCACTATACCCCGGTCTCCCCTTTATGGCTTATTAAGGCTGCTGAAATTGAATCTGATGATAATTTTTTTAACTTCACCCCCGCGGGGGTGAACGGATAAATATTTTTAAATATTTTCAATATTTTCGTCAAAATTAGTATATAGGGGTTTTTGGGGTCGACGAATATGAATCTAATATTTTTTTAAAATTTCACCCCCTGAGTGGGAGGGTAGTTTTTGTAAAAATTGTTATATTGGGGTTTTGAGGTTTCTGAAAGTGAATCTGATAATGAAAAAATTCTAACTGCACCCCCTGAAGGGCGGGGGTAGTTTTCTTGAAAATTGATATATTCGGGTTTTTGAGGTCGCTAAAGCAGAATCTTAAAATATTTTTTTTCTAAGTACACCCCCTGAGCGTCGGGGGGTAGTTATCGTAAAATTGGTATATTAGGGTTTTCAAGGTTGCTAAAATTGAATCTGATAATAAAAAATCCATTTTACGCGCGGAGGTGAAAAATGGGAAAGCTCTTTTACTGGCAGTATATTTTTTATCTTCAACAACAAAATCAATAAAATGAAAATTTTATTAGAAAGAACTTTTTAATAAAAAAACTTTTAAGTCACTAAAAAAAATAAATTAAGTACCTACCCACTGCCGCCAACAAATTATTGATTTACGTAAAAAAATTATTGTAGGCTACTTAAAAAGTGCATTTGCTTTTATTTTATACTACAACATTTTTTGGTCAATTTTAGTTCTGAGGGGGCTGACGGTAAACATTATTTACCACCCCTCTTGTTAAGGGTGCGCAAGGTTTTATTTTGGTTGTGCAAAGTTGTGCAAACCTTTTTTTTTTTTAATATACTACAACATTTTTTGTCAATTTTAGTTCTGGGGGGGCTGACCGTAAACATTATTTACTCTCCACTGCTCTTGTTCAGGGTGCGCAAGCTTTTATTTTGGTTGTTCAAAGATGTGTAAGCTTTTTTTTAATATACTATAACATTGTTAAGGGTGCTCAAGCTTTTATTTTGGTTGTGCAGGCTTTTTTTAATATACTGCAATAGTTTTTAGACACATTTAGTTCTGGGGGGGGGGGATATGGTAAACATTATTTACCCCTTACCGCTCTTGTTAAGGGTGCGCAAGCTTTTATTTTGGTTGTGCAAGGTTTGCAAGCTTTTTTTTTAATATACTACAACAGTTTTCGGTCAATTTTCGTTCTGGGGGGCTGACGGTAAACATTATTTACCCGTTACCGCTCTTGTTAAGGGTGCGCAAGCTTTTATTTTGGTTGTGCAAGGTTGTGCAAGCTTTTTTTTTAACATACTACAACATTTTTCGGTCAATTTTAGTTCTGGGGGGGGGACTGACGGTAAACATTATTTACCCCTCACCGCTCTTGCTAAGGGTGCGCAAGCTTTTATTTTGGTTGTGCAAGGTTGTGCAAGCTTTTTTTAACATACTGCAACATTTTTCGTTCAATTTTAGTTCTGGGAGGGGCTGACGGTAAACATTATTTACCCCTCACCGCTCTTGTTAAGGGTGCGCAAGCTTTTATTTTGGTTGTGCAAGGTTGTGCAAGCTTTTTTTTAACATACTACAACATTTTTCGTTCAATTTTAGTTCTGGGGGGGCTGACGGTCAACATTATTTACCCCTCACCGCTCTTGTTAAGGGTGCGCAAGCTTTTATTTTGGTTGTGCAAGGTTGTGCAAGCTTTTTTTAACATACTACAACATTTTTCGTTCAATTTTAGTTCTGGGGGGGGCTGACGGTAAACATTATTTACCCCTCACCGCTATTGTTAAGGGTGCGCAAGCTTTTATTTTGGTTGTGCAAGGTTGTGCAAGCTTTTTTTAACATACTACAACATTTTTCGTTCAATTTTAGTTCTGGGGGGGGCTGACGGTAAACATTATTTACCCCTCACCGCTCTTGTTAAGGGTGCGCAAGCTTTTATTTTGGTTGTGCAAGGTTGTGCAAGCTTTTTTTAACATACTACAACATTTTTCGTTCAATTTTAGTTCTGGGGGGGGCTGACGGTAAACATTATTTACCCCTCACCGCTCTTGTTAAGGGTGCGCAAGCTTTTATTTTGGTTGTGAAAGCTATTTACTATTAGATTGTAGTGAAAAATTTTAACTTTTTTACTGGGGGGGGGGGGCTAAGGTCAAGTTAGCCCCCCCCCCACGGTTTTTTTCAAATAATTAACCAATGGTTAGTGCGCAAGCTTTTTTTCTGGTTGTGCAAGGTTGTGCAAGTTGTGTGCAAACTACCTATGTATTTTTCGACCCTAAGTTTTAACTGGGGGGGCTAACTTGACCGACCCTAAATATACGCTTATTTCTTCTTCTACTTAGAAATCACCTGCATTCGATGATTTCAATAGCAATTTTTATTCGTTTTTGCAATAGGCAACATCGATTGATTCTTGTATACAACCTCAAATAATATACCTTATGTAATAAGCAACTCTTCGTCAAGATATTATGTATATCTAAGACAGGATAGCCTTACTTTTTCTTTGCGTCAAAATTAGTGTCAAGCATGACAACCTAATATTAAGAGTCCAATTTAAATTTAGAAAATATCAAAAATATGTAGGGTTCGTTGCTAACTCGCCCCACTTCTTTCTGCTGAGCTTAGTACATATACTTCAATTTAGCATCCAAGTGCTTGACCAGCTATGTTAACCCTTTAGTATATAATAGTGGGGGCACTCCAGAAAGAAACCTTTTTTTGGCATATTTAAATATTTAATTGTGTGCAAAAACAGCTAATAAATAGCGGATATAGCTGCCTTACCTTAGCTCTCCAATCGACTATATCTTCCTTGTCGTAGATCATTAAGTGGTTATATAGGACAGTCAAATAGAGATTCAACCTCGGAATGAAAAATAACAAGCTATAAACTTGTATAAATCTTTGTTATGACATTCTATAAGTTAGCTCAAAAGTGTCATAGAATCTCGTGTCCGCGTCGCAAGATATTCAAGGTCAGAGGTCGCAAAAACCAGTTGATCGTAACTATCTTGTTTTCTTTGCTTCAAATTACATTTTGAGTTATTAGCAAAGTTGTAGCATAAAATTTTCTACAAATTGGTATATTAATATAATACCCCTCTTTGCCTCCCTAACCACATTTTAAAAAGTAAAAATATCGAATATATACCAAAAGATAGTTTAAGTTGTCTTAACTATCTTGTTTTCTTTGCTTCAAATTACATTTTGAGTTATTAGCAAAGTTGTAGCATAAAATTTTCTACAAATTGGTATATTAATATAATACCCCTCTTTGCCTTCCTAACCACATTTTAAAAAGTAAAAATATCGAATATATACCAAAAGATAGTTTAAGTTGTCTTATTTAAGTGTTTCAAAGTGGGTGGTTGACTTTTCTACCGCACAGTATATGATAACGCTAGGTCAACTGTGGAATCAAATGCATAGTTCATTTTATAACTATAATATCTATAATATTTTTAGTAAATAATTAACTTTATAAAATGTACTATGTATTGAATTCCACAGTTGACCTAGCGTTATCAAATATAGGAATAAGCGCTCTCTCTACCTCGAGAACGGTTAATTTTATAAAATATTGCCTTATACCAATTTGTAGAGACAACAAGATAATTACAAAAAAAAAAACGGTTTTTGCGACCATTGATCTTGAATATCTTGCGACGCAGACACGAGATTCTATGACACTTTTGAGCTAACTTATAGAATGTCAAAACAAAGATTTATACAAGTTTGTAGCTTGTTATCTTTCATTCCGAGGTTTACCCCTTTTTTCACCTTAAATGACTGAACTAATAGCTCCTATGCTGATTTAAGGATTAAACCAGGTGCGGCTATAGTCGCATGCCGCTGGTCTGGCTTTAACTGCTTCTTCGTCAAAGAGTTAAACCGTAGCGATCGAAATAACTATCGCAACAGATAAACACGTTGGGTCGCCAAGTATTGCGGGAAGATCAGTTTTTTTTCCAAATTGGATTTAGTTGTTGATAATATGATAATAATGAATACCAAAATGAGCTTCTGGATTTAATCAAGGTACTTATTACTAGAGTTTTTTTCTTCGTGTAAGTACAGTTTTTGTATACTTGAATTATGTGTTTATTTCCCAGGATTTTTTCATTGTAGGTAGTCTGTTTTCATTATTATATTGTCAGCACGATCAATTTAAATCCCATTCGATCTGATACTCTCTATTGATTAAAAATTTAAATGTTCAAGCATGATAAATATTTTTTAATTACATAGCTTAATATGCACTACATATTGTCTATTATTGTTGCATGATTGTATATGATAGTCTATTAATAATGATAATGCTTTAACACAGTTTTGATTAATTTAATATTCAGGATTTCAAGATAACTTTGTGACATGAATTATAATTAATAACACAAGCCTGCATTTTAGAAGTTTTATAAGTTGAATTAATCAACATAATTTGATTCATTATCTAATTTTGGGTAAATAATTTGAATTAAACTTATTTCGAGGCTCAGTTATCATAGAATCTATGACACTGATTTTCGCAATGTCGTTACGGATAAATTTACCTAACTCTGCTGTAATTGTTTTTTTTATTTGATTGATTCTAAAAGCGATACTTTTTGTTCATGTTTTACAGGCGAAAAGTTGAACTTTGTGGCCCTAAGGCCAAAAAGTTTTTTTCGCCCGCTAACTAAAACTTATTATTTTTAAGCTTTTTACTTAATTACCTTTACTGTAATATGTATAAAGAAATATGACCTTTTGGTCACTTTTGGTCTTTTTGACCATTCTTCTTGATCAGATACAGTTATAATCATTTCATAGAAAATAAAAATTTCTTCTATAACATAACCTCAAAATATATGTTAACTGATTAATCTGTATTCATCCACTAAAATAAATTAAAAACACGAAATTTCAATTTTAAAATCAATTTCAATATTTATAATATTCATAAAACGGTTTCAGAAGTATTATTATTTTCATAACAGACACATTTTAACAGAAATTAAATACCAAGCTATATCTTTTTTAATTTAAAAATGAAACCGCACGCAAAAGAAACGATTCAATTTTTTTTTAGCGATTTTATTGGATAGCAATTTCTCATGGATAACTAGATAAGTAATAATACAGTAAAAAGAAATATATTTTGCAATTAAAAAAAAAGTATATTTTAATAATTTATTATAATTAGTAGTAATCGAATAAAAAATATTGTATAAAACACGGGCAAAAAGTTAAATTTCGATTTCGTAGGTTTGGGAACATTCAAGTATTACGTAACGCAAATTTTAATCATTTTGGAAACCCAAACCCCCCCCTGTAAAGCTATTTCCCTATACCATTAACATGGGCGTAACACTCCAAAATGACCCCCACCCCTCTAGGAAGCCTCATGGGCCGGCCCTTGGCTTCTAAAATCCTACTCAATCGAAAAGCCTAACTTTTTGCCCTTGTATTATAAATAACTATTAAGAAATATCTGGATAAGATAGGGGGAGAAATGGGAAAAACAAATACTTTTTTGTACTAGCTCACTTGTATTCGGAGAGAGTGTGGCCATTTTCATTTCATTATTTTCTTCCGACTGCATTTTATATACGGGGTGATCATTTGAAAACGATGCAACCCAACAATCTCACAAACTAAGCAAAATATGAAAATAAAAAATATATTTAATAATAAAAGAGTTTTAACTTTATTAACTTGTTTTCTATAAAAAATTATTTTGAAGTTTATTAGGTTTATTTTAATATGTAAAGCAAACGTTATTGGGGGTAAAACAGAGATTTTAAATACATTTTTTTTGGGGGAAACAGAAAGTGGGATAATTTTGCCTCAGGGGATGATGAAGGTGTTTAATTATTAATAAAAAAAATTTATCAAGAGATTAGTATGCAACCCAATTTTGGTTTTAAAATATCTCGTGGGGAGTTTATTCTAAGTGGGTGAAAAAGTCTTTGGCAGATTAATTATAATTATATCGGTTCATATTCATGCAACATAGGATTAAACTGGGAATTTAAAATTAATATAGCCAATATATTTGAACCGACATAGTATTACCACTTTAATCCATTATAGATTTACCTACATTTTATTTATATATGGCTTAAATTCAATTTATTTTACAAATCCAATTAGATGAATATTTAATTTTCAATTAATTGAAATTCAATATTGTATTTAAATTGTTTTTCTTATTTTATAAAATATATAGGATATTTTTATTTATTTTTTCCAGAAACAATAAAGATGAAAATATCGCGGTTCGTCAATAAATTTACGTAACTCGGCTGTAATTGTTTTTTTTATTCGATTGATTCTAAAACCGACACTTTTTGTTCATGTTTTACAGGCGAAAAGTTGAACTTTGTGGCCCTAGGATCAAAAAGTTTTTTTCGCCCGCTAACTAAAACTTATTATTTTTAAATTTTTAAAAGAATATGCATTACTTTTACTGTAATATTTATAAAATATGACCTTTTGGTCACTTTTGGTCTTTTTGACCATTCTTTTTGACCAGATACAGTTATAATCATTTCATACAAAATAAAAATTTCTTCTATAACATAACCTCAAAATATATGTTAACTGATTAATCTGTATTTATCCACTAAAATAAATTAAAAACACAACATTTCAATTGTAAAAGCAATTTCAGTATTTATAATATTCATAGAACGGTTTCAGAAGTATTATTATTTTCATAACAGACACATTTTAACAGAAATTAATCTTTTTTAATTTGAAAATGAAACCGCACGCAAAAGAAACGATTCAATTGTTTTTTTAGCGATTTTATTGGATAGCAATTTCTCATCGATAACTAGATAAATAAGACAGTAAAAAGAAATATTTTTTGCAATTTAAAATTAAGTATATTTTAATAATTTATTATAATTAGTAACAATCGAATAAAAAATATTATATAATACAGCAAAAAGTTAAATTTCAATTTCGTTTGGACTTTGCCCTCGGCTTCTAAAACCTTACTCAATCAAAAACCCTAACTTTTCTCCCTTGTATTATAAATAACTATTGATAAATATCTGGATAGGATAGGAGACAAACGGGAAAAACAAATACTTTTTGCACTAGCTCACTTGTAGTAAGAGAGAGTGTGACCATTTTCATTTCATTATTTTCTTCCGACTGCATTTTATATACAGGGTGATCAATTGAAAACGATCCAACCCAACAATCTCGCAAACTAAGCAAAATATGAAAATAAAAAATATATTTAATTATAAAAGAGTTTTAACTTTATTAACTTGTTTTCTATAAAATTTTATTTTTAAGTTTTTTAGGTTTATTTTAATATGTAAAGCAAACGTTATTGGGGGTAAAACAGAGTTTTTAATAAAATTGTTTTGGGGGAAACAGAAAGTGGGATAGTTTCGTCTTATATGGGGTGTTTAATTATTAATAAAATTTTATTATTAAAAGATTAGTATGCAACCCAATTTTGGTTTTAAATTATTCTAAGTGGGTGAAAAAGTCTTTGGCAGATTAATTAAAATTATATCGGTTCATATTCGTATTAAAATGGCAATTTAAAATTAATATAGCCAATATATTTGAACCGACATAGTATTACCACTTTAATCCATTATAGATTTACCTACATTTTATTTATATATGGCTTAAATTCAATTTATTCTACAAATTCAATTAGATGAATATTTAATTTTCAATTAATTGGAATTCAATATTGTATTTAAATTGTTTTTCTTATTTTTTAAAATATATAGGATATTTTAACGAGTATTTTTATTTATTTTTTTTGCAGAAACAATAAAGATGAAAATATCGCGGTTCGCCGTTATTCACTTTTAGTTCGACTTTTAGTCCAGTCAAATAACGAGGAATTCCATGTTGAAATTGCAATAAATGTACACGGGCTGATATTTTAAAGGGTGGAAGTGGATGGTAACAGAACACTCCTGTCAGTTTTTACCGGGTGATTTTCGTAAGGGGTGTCCGCTATCTTGTATTTTAGGGGTTAGTTCGGTTATCTCGCTAAATATGCATCTTACGATAAAAATGCATATTACCAATGGATATAAATATATGACGCTTATAGACAATTTCAAGAGCTACAAGTTTGCTCATAACTTTTATCGTCCGGTGAATAATTTGGCTGAAATCTGGAAAAAACAATTTCACCTCCAACATGACTTATTAATAAATTAAAAAAATTATCCTTACAAAAACTGTTGGAAATAATAAAAAATAAGTACGGAAGTTTTGAGTCTAAAAACTATTTTAATTTTAGATCCAAGCAATTTCTTATACGGAACTAAATTCTATAATCCGTTTATTTTGATTATCTTGAAACAAGTATTCAATCACAAATATACCTTAGGATTATCTGCAGATTTGAAGCCTTAAAAATAACATATAGAGTGCTTATTAGCACTTATATAATTATCTGTGAACTATTGGCCTATTTCAATTACAAACAGACAATTGAAGAGTTCGCGTTCAAAACCAATTATATCCACTTTTTAAACGAAATCATATTTTGTCGGGTTTCGAATCTTTTTCGTGAGATCTATAAATTTCTGTACTCATTTTGGACAAAACGCACTTTAAACTATTTAAATCTGTCTATTTAAATCCTTGAGTAAAATTGAGGGTTTGGATCAAAACCAGTTATATCCAAATTTTTTGATCAAAATCAATCATGTAGGAAAATAAAACCTGAGAAGCCGAAGACGAACAATGTAGAAGCTCTATTTTTAAAAGTTAAAATGTTGTTAATTTTAAGAAAAACATTTTTTAGTTTTTAGAAAAAAAGTAATTTTTGTTTATTTTGAGCTAAGTATTGATTTGATTTTTCAAAAAATAAATAATACTTTTCGAAAAATTTGACCCATTTGTATTCAAAACCAGATATATCCGATGTTTTTGTTTTTGCAAATTACACCAAATTGTTGTTTTTTTTTTACAAAAAAATTGTACAGCCTATTTAATTATTTGTAGTTTTTTTTACAAAAAAATTGTATAGCCTATTTAATTAACAAGTTAAACGAAACTGCTTCTATAGAATATTACTGTTTTTAAGGTAAAGATTTAAAACCTTTTTTTCGTTTCCTAAAAATTTTATAGAAGTGTTACACTTCTATACAGGGTGTATTTGAAATAGGGTAGGAAATTTTAACAGGTGATTCTACATGATAAAATATGACAAAAAGTTCTTATAAACATATGTCTAAAAATGCATCATAAGGGAGATACGCCCCTTTGAAATTGGCTAAAAAAATCGATTTTTATTTAATAACTCAGGAACCCTTTGAGATATGTTAACGAGGTTTTGCACGTGAATTAATCCTAATAAGGCCCATCTTTGTATGTCATTTTCACGTACTTATTTAAACCAGGGGTGTGCGAAACGGGGGGCCTTATCAGTTTTTTGTCCCAAACTTTTTTCTGTGTAACTTTTTTGCAATTTTATTTTTGAAATATGATTCCTCAGGTCAAAGTACATAAAAAAGGTACTCTTGTTGTAATACTGTAGGATTAACCGTTTTCGAGAAAAGTTCATTTGAAGGTGAAATTTCACGGTTCGAGGACGAAAAATTAAATACTAAAATGTCGAAAACCAAAATTTTAATGATGCAATGTTATTCTACATCAAAAACTAAGAAAAAAAGTTTCCATACATGTAGGTCGAAAAAACGCTTTTAAAGCTACCATAGCCCTTTAAAAATGGTGCATATTTAGGAGACCATATCTCCATTAGGATTGATTTTTTGAAGTACCTGTATATGAGGTTTTTTTCTTAGTTTTTAATGTACATTCGCCCTGCATCATTAAAATTTTGGTTTTCAACATTTTAGTATTTAATTTTTAGTCCTCGAACCGTGGAATTTCACCTTCAAATGAATTTTTCTCGAAAACGGTTAATCCTACAGTATTACAACAAGAGTACCTTTTTTATGTATTTTGACCTGAGAAATCATATTTCAAAAATAAAATTGCAAAAAAGTTACACAGAAAAAAGTTTGGGACAAACAACTGATAAACCCCCCCCCCCATTTCGCACACCCCTGGTTGAAATAAGTACATGAAAATAACACATAAAAACGGGCCTTGGTAGGATTAGTTGACGTGCAAAACCTCGTTGATATATCTCAAAGGGTTCCTGAGTTAAATAAAAACCGATTTTTTTAGCCACTTTCAAAGGAGCGTAGCTCCCTTATGACGCATTTTTAGACATATGTTTATAGGAACTTTTTGTCATATTTTATCATGTAGAATCACCTGCTAAAATTTCCTACGCTATTTCAAATACACCGTGTATACTATATATTCTATATACAGTATATATTTGGTTTTGAACGCGAACTCCTCAATTACTTAAGTACAAAATATGCCGAAGTGTTGCATTCATGGTCAATCAATTAAAACACGTAACACGAAACACGAAACTTAAAATAAATGGACAAAATCAAAATTAAATATTTAATTATATCTGGTCTGGTTTCCAAGGTAAATCAAAGTATAAGGCCAAGAATAATAATTTTTAATATTTTCAGCCCCATTTTTCTTAAAATCCGGTATAGGAATAGTATAGGATGGGATATATCAGACCTCCTAGAGGTGTGCGCCGCGAAAGTTTTCGCAGAGGCTGTGTTTTTGTCGGCGCGCCACCCCACGAAAAAATTACGACGGCGCGCCGCCCCTGCGCTGCTTCCGCGAAAATTATTTTTTTAAAGAATTTTTTTAGGAAATATGTTAAAATAATTTTAAAGCTTCACGAAATGAATCATTTTAGTTATTTCCAGACGGCGTCCTGCGCCGCGCCGTATATTTGGCGGCGGGGCACGCACAACTCTAGTCGACTAGAGACTAGACTAGTCAGACCCCAGTTGGAAGTTGAAATATTTTTTCAGTGACCATGTGATATTATAAGGAATAATTTTTTATTTTGTCCAGTTTTGTCTAATTTTGTCCAGTTAAGTCCAATTTTGTCCGATTTTGTCCAGTTTTGTCCAATTTTGCCCGATGGACACGGTCTGGACAATTTCAAAAAAGTGTACTTTTTCCGAAACCCTGGTGCACAATATACTATTTTCTAATGGAAAAGCCTTTTTCCTTTAATATTTAAAAACATTTCATTCAGTTATAAAAACTCTGTTATCTATTATTGATATTTTAGTATACAATTTAATTTAATTGAAATGAACTTAGTTGGTAGATATATTGTTAATGCATTTAGAATTGATCTAATTTTCAATTTATAAAGCATTATAGCAAACGCTACAAACATAAAATTTGGTAAATCTGTTTTAATAAATGGTGACTACTAATACAGTGCGGTTCAAAAGTCTCCCCCCTCCCCCTCCCTGTTAACTTTTGAACAGCTTTAACCTCTGATCACGTATTTATTTATAATTATTTATGGGGCAACATAAACTATTAACTTATAAAATATGGACAGGGTACGAGGGTTTTTTAATAAGTAGTACATCATTTTAAAGCTTATAAAATTCTCTATTACATCATTTTAAAGCTCATAAAATTCTTTATTCCATTATATATTTTTTAATATTTTTTGATGGTGTTAAAATAATCCTGAAAAAAAAACTTTCATCAATTTTTTTTTTGTTTAATTTTATGATACAATAACGAAAATGGTACTTTTAAGTTAATTTTAAATTTTATATAAAAACAAAGAACCTGGCTCACATATAGGGGGGATCCTGGGCCTCAGTCAAACTGCCTCAAATTTTGTTATTTTGTAATTTCGGGGGTAAACATTAAATTAGGAAAATTGCAGCCAAATTAAATGACCTGTTTCGGAGAAAAACGCTTTTAAAAATCTAATTTTATGACAGATTTTTTGACGTATATTAAGGTTATTTTTTACTTACGTAAATATTAACTTAATTAGCCGTTTTAAGTTTATTGTACTCTATTAATTAAATAACAGGCAAGATAAATATTACATAAAAGGCTTTATTATCATTTACTTACATGTGGTTCTATAAAAAATTTTAAACTTTGTGAAACTTCCACATGCTGGCATTTTCCACGTGTTTGCTAATTATCTTCATATTTTCTGTTAGATTTTTGCTTAATTATGTTGAAACATGGTTTGGTACATCGACAAATATTTTATAATTATATTTTTTAGATTTTCTTGATATATTTTTTCAAAAATAAGTCTGAGGCTTGACAAATCTGTCATCATATTTTCATAGGTAAAATATATTATTGAGATTGCCTAGCAACAACTTTTAATAATTTTTTTTTCAACTTGATGAATGAATTAAGTTGTTGCTAGGCAATCTCAATAATATGTTTTGCATATGAAAATATAATGAGAGATTTGTCAACCATCAGATATTGTTTTGAAAAAATACAGCCTGTTCCAAAACTCACGTACAGAAATTTGAGGGTATATTAAAAACCCACTGGAAAAAATGAAAAAAACGGCAAAAAAATCCATCTTCTTTCAATTCAAAAATAAGAACGCTTTAAGTGGACCAATACTGTTGCTGATGTTAAATTACCTTTAAAAGTTGAATTTGTAGCTATGGAAGCAAATTTAATTATTGCAGGTGCATATTCTGTTGGTTGACATGTTGATTAATTTGACATAAATATTTATTAATGTCAAAAAACCACCGCCGGATGGAGTGACCCTATATAAATAGAATATTTGACAGCTTCTGTCGGTTTTATCAAAATATAATAACCTATAAAGGTTCTAAAGTTGAAAGTCTCAAACAATGCACTCGTCAACGATTAAAATGCAACCATAGTTACTAATAAGCAGGGAAAAACTAATTTGTAGGTAATTTAACATCAGCAACAGGATTGGTCAGATTAAATAGCCTCCTTGCTAATTAGTATTGAAGATGGATTTTTTTTGAATTTTTTTTCATATTTTCCAGAGGGTTTTTAATATACCCTCAAGTTTTTGTACGCGAGTTCTGGAACAGGCTGTATATCAAGAAAATCTAAAATATATAATTATAAAATATTTATCGATGTACCAAACCATGTTTCAACATAATCAAGCAAAAATCTAACAGAAAATATGCAGATAATTAGCAAACACGTGGAAAATGCCAGCATGTTTCACAAAGTTTAAAAATTTTTATAGAACCACATGTAAGTAAATGATAATAAAGCCTTTTATGTAATATTTATCTTGCCTGTTCTTTAATTAATAGAGTACAATAAACTTAAAACGGCTAATTAAGTTAATATTTACGTAGGTAAAAAGTAACCTTAATATACGTCAAAAAATCTGTCATAAAATTAGATTTTTAAAAGTGTTTTTCTCTGAAACTGGTCATCTAATTTGGCTGCAATTTTCCTAATTTAATGTTTACCCCCGAAATTACAAAATATCAAAATTTAAGGCAGTTTGACTGAGGCCCAGGAACCCCCCTATATGTGTGTCAGGTTCTTTAAAAGAAAATCCAAAAAAAAAACGATTTGTTGGCACTTTAATTATTCATTTATTATTAGGTAAAAATAATTATAATTCTAAAAATTTTGGTTAAATAGACAATTTTATGTGCATTAAAATGATTAATTACATTTTCCTTTCATTTTCATTAAAAAAAAAATACCTCCCATGGGAACGTTCAAGTATTACGTAACGCTCATTTTGGAGTGTTACGCCCATGTTGATAGTATAGGAAAATAGTAATACAGGGGGGGGGTCCAAAATTATCAAATTTTGTGTTACGTAAAACTTGAACGTTCCCCATCCCCTGCCCACATTTTAGAAGCTCTAAACATTCAAATATAGTTTAAATTGCCTTATAACATGTTCCGAACTCAGTTAAGAAGGGGTAACTTTTGGACCGCACTGTATAATAATTATGCATGGAAATATAGAAATGCCTATTTTCATAATATGCTAAATTTACATGCCATAAAACATAATAGGTTGTGATTAATTTATTTTAACACTACTGGGAATAAATAGAACATCCAGTGAGCTTTGACCAAATATACATATTTGTAGTTTATAAAACTAGGCACAATAATATAATTTGTTTATTATTATAATAAATATTTTAACTTCACTCAAACAACAATATTTTTTAAATAATTTTATTGATTTTTTTCCCCCAAGTTTGTAAAAAAAAATACGAAGTATTTTTTACTACATAAATATTTTTAAAAGCTAACAAAAAAAGTAGGGTTGCATTCGCATGAATATACCACAATGAGAATTTGGGAATGATGAAAATAACATTTATTCACAAGCATACAGAAAAACGTACTTTATATGTATTATAAAAAGCTGCAAAATCTGTAATTTTTGTTTACTTCTTTGAAGTTAAACAAGCTTTTGATTTTTGACCAAGGTTAGAAATGAATTCATATCTAACTTGTTTTTTAGCTTTTGGTTGTACCTCATAGATGGCGAAACAATCGCCTTGTCAGTAAACAGTTGAAGTTTGCGAATAAAATAACCTAACATTTTTGTTTATTTCGACAAAAAAAAACAATAAGAAATAATATTTATTTATATATTATATGGTTCATACCGAGACTGATAATAGGAAATAAAAACGAGCCACTTATTTAAATTATTATTTAGTTAAAATTTATAGTGACGTTAGAAATCTGCAAAATTTATGTAGAAGTTCATTTAAAATGGTGAATTTTATGAGGTAATGTTATATTTATTTATGCTGCGCCTCGGCCAAATAGCATCTCTCGAGTTGGAAATGTTTCATTTTCTCATTAGGTTAGAAATATACTATTATTCACAAGCATACAGAAAAATGTCCTTTTTATGCATTATAAAAAGGTTCAAAATCTATAATTTTTGTTTAATTATTTTAAAGTTAAAAAAGCTTTTCATTTTTAACCAAGGTTAGAATTGAATTCACATCTAACCTGTTTTTTGGCTTTTGGTTATACCTCATAGATGGCAAAACTATCGCCTTCAAGGCGACAATATCTGTAAACAGCCGTGGTTTGCGATTAAAATAACCTAACATTATTGTTTATTTCTATGACAAACAATAAGAAATAATATTTATTTATATATTATATGGTTCATTCCGAGACTAATAATAGAAAATAACAAGTCACCTATTTAAATTGTTATTTAGTTGAAATTTATTGTGACGTAATAAATCTGCAAAATTTCTGTATAAGATCATTTAAAATGGTGAACTTTACGAGGTAATGTATTATTTATTAACGCTTGTGAATAAAATTCGATTCTAACCACATAAGAAAATGAGATTTCCAACTCTCGGGATGCTAACTTGGTCTAGGTTACGCCTCGGCCAAATAGCGTCTCTCGAGTTGGAAATGTTTCATTTTCTTATTAGGTTAGAAATATACTATTTATCTTAATTTACTTTAAATAAAAAACAACAAAAAAAAGGAAATTAGATATGGAAGTTACGAAAAAGTTTTTGTTTTATTTTGTTAAAACAAAGTAAAGCTGAACATTTTTTGAAAATAATGAAGGTCTATCCTGCATATTTAGGAAGTTTGAAGCAAACACGCAGTCTGAGAACTATTTTTTTTAACCTACCTGGGTTAATTAACAAAACAATCCGTGGATATATGTAATGCTACGAATTCCATTATGTATTATTCACAGTAAATGGTATATTGCATTTCCCAAATAATTAAAAAATAATAAAAAAAATAACAAAAAAAATTAATTTTTTTTTAAGATCTTTTTTAAAATACGAACTAATATTGAAAAAATAAAAAAAAGGGCAGACTAACATCTCTTTAATTTAATTAAGAAACTGAATTCATTTTTGACAGTGACTTAGCATGACAAATATTCTTTTGAGTTAAGACAAGTGGCTAATCGAGTGTCTATAGTGTGGAGTAGAGTTGTTACGGAGTAGAGATGTTACGGAGTAGAGTTGTTGTGGAGTAGGGAAGTTATGGAGTAGGGATGTTAGGGAGTAGAGAAATTTAGAGTAAAGATGTTAGTCTGCCAAAAAAAGTGTTCAAAAAAATTTTTGCTAATTTTTTCATTTTTATTAAATTTTCTTTTTGTAAAGGCAAGAAACCGTGTTGCCTAATGTAAATGAGTTAAAGTTTAAAGATTTATTTCAAGTCTATCTTGAGTTATCGTGTCCACAAAAATCGTGACATCGGACGAACAGACGGACAGATACACACACGAACAGACGGACATTTTTAAAGGTTCTTATTTTTTTCATGAAAAACATTTGTTCCCAGAATTTGTTTCTGGGACGTTTTTTGGCGATTTTGGGAAATTTTATTCAAATATAATATAATGTTTTTTTATATTTTTAGGAAATATTCCAGACAGATTTTTTGTTAGTTTTGATGTTTGTTTTATGGTCGTAGGAAAAGTATAGTACATTACTACAGTTGTAAAGCAAATATTCACTTAGGAAAAGTTACGCACTCCCAGCTTTTGCATGTGTGCGTAATTGCTCATTTACAACTGTTGTTATGTAATATACTAATAGGGTTAGATGTAAGAATAGACGCTCCCTTACAGGCACACAAAAATAACGATTAATTCTTTCAAAAAACTCTGCTGTAAGTGTGCGAACTAAATATCGCCATACACGATATTTTGGTAAACATTTAATATTATGTTGCTTAATAAAGACCTTTATTATTATTATTACTTTAAATACAGAAGAGTAAGAATTTGCTTTACATCAAAGAAGAATATATTCTTTTACTTTTTGAATTGCTATAGGGGAAAATATTCTTTTGCTAACTATAAAAATAAACCCTTAATATAAAACTAATGGAAAAATGTTAACTTTTATAAGGTTGTTACACGCATATGCTTTATTGCTGTTTCGCATTATGAACTTGGGTAAATATTTTTTTCTCAATAGCTCAGATATCGTCACGCGACCTAATTGTGATTAAATAGAGGTAATTTAAAAACACGAGAAAAAAAAAATGTTAGCAAAAGTATATAATTTTTTTTATGAAAAATCTCGCGATAAACTTATTTGCAAAAATATAGTTAGGTACCTTTAAGTACACCGTCCGTATTAGGAAATAGTTTGGATATTTTTCTCAATAGCTCAGATATCGTCACTCGACCTAATTGTGATTAAATAGAGGTAATTTAAAAACACGAGAAAAAAAAGTGTTAGCAAAAGTATATAATTTTTTTTATGAAAAATCTCGCGAAAAACTTATTTGCAAAAATATAGTTAGGTACCTTTAAGTACACCGTCCGTATTAGGAAATAGTTTGGATATTTTTCTCAATAGCTCAGATATCGTCACTCGACCTAATTGTGATTAAATAGAGGTAATTTAAAAACACGAGAAAAAAAAAGTGTTAGCAAAAGTATATATTTTTTTTATGAAAAATCTCGCTAAAAACTTATTTGCAAAAATATAGTTAGGTACCTTTAAGTACACCGTCCGTATTAGGAAATAGTTTGGATATTTTTCTCAATAGCTCAGATATCGTCACTCGACCTAATTGTGATTAAATAGAGGTAATTTAAAAACACGAGAAAAAAAAAGTGTTAGCAAAAGTATATATTTTTTTTATGAAAAATCTCGCTAAGAACTTATTTGCA
>CAUEHQ010000553.1:0-30780 GCA_958510825.1 Brachypterus glaber
CCTTCCTGTTTCATCGAATCTGGTGTTATTTCTTGTTGTTCCTCTTGTACCAAGTTTTCTGCAATCGTATCTTGTGATGGTAACTCTTTAATTCTACTGTTACCACTCATTTTATTTCAGCCCTAGCTAAAAGTTTGGACGTTTGCTCAAATTATTTAGCGTAGCACCATTATCATCTTTATTACCAGAGTCCTCGTCTGTATCAACTGCTGCTTCAGGTAGTTCTAAGAATATTTCGTCTACCTGATTTGCCACATGTGTCTTTTTCTAGCATACCTAGTACCTCTGCTAATGAAAATACAGGTCTGGAATATGAGAACTTAAATAAATGATTGGAACACATTAACGCCCAGTGATACCATATGGTATCAGGTGTGTTTATGGGTAGAAATAAGTTATATAATGACGTAATATACATATACTATCTGTATTCAAACAAATATAATGAACTATTCAAGTCTATTATAATAAAAAAATGTCCATATCCATATCCATGATTTATAAACAAGTAACTTTGTAACCGTAAAAAATGAAACTCCTTTATATACCAGGTGTCACACCAGGTTCTTGTCAAGCTATATCTCCGTTATTTAAAAAGATAAAAAAAATTGCAAAAAATAACATTAAATGGGAGCCATTGAAGATTTTATTGTCATATCCAAAACTACCCCTTGCTTACCCACCCCCTTGAAACCACCCCCAACTTCTGTTTTTCAAATAGCACCCCCCCCCCATTTTTATCAAAGAATATTAAAGTACATTTCATTCTGAATTCAACCATGTGTTATAAGTGGTATCTTATTATTTAAGGGGCTACAAGTAACAATTATTATTTATTAATAATAGGGTGGTATTTAGAACAAAGTTGCAGGTAGTTCCAGGATAGTGGGTTATTAAGGGGAGTTTTTGGATACATTAATCAGTTCTCTTTTAGATATAATCTAACGTGAGTTTTTGGATTTTTTTTTTTTTGATGAAAAATATTCCTTGTGATCTGATGGGGTTATACTTTGGAGCCCCTTAAAAAAATAAGATATTAATTATAATAAATTGTTGAATTTAGAATGAAATGTTCTTTCATATTCTTTAGTAAAAATAGGGTTGTGCTATTTAAAAAACCAAAAATTGGGGGTGGTTTCAAGAGGGTGGGTAAGTAAGGGGTAGTTTTGCATAAGTCAGTAAATTCTACTTTGACTCGCATTTAATTTTGTTTTTTTCTAAATGTTTTATCTCTTTAAATAACGGAGATATAGCCCGTTCTAAAACCTGGGTGGTCAGTATTATTAATAAATAATAGTTGTTATTTGGAGCCCCTTTAAGAAATAAGATAGCACTTATAATATATGGTTGAATTAAGAATGAAATTTACTTTCATATTTTTGGTGAAAATGGGAGGGTGCTATTTGAAAAACAGAAGTGGGGGTGGTTTCAAGTGGGTGGGTAAGCAAGGGGTCGTTTTGGATACGTGAAAAAAAACTTCATTGGCTCTTATTTAACGCTGTTTTTGCAAAAAATTCTATATTTTCAAATAACGGAGATATAGCTTGACAAGGACCTAGGCAGCAAAAACTACACTGGTCAGTTGAACACATTAAACTAAGTCTGCGCAGGCAGTCGTCAACTCGCTCAACCAGTGATGCGAAATCACAGCAACATCAAATCCGTTGATACCACTTGGTATCACTGACCGCTAATGGGTTAAAAAGGAATATTTAAATTCCTGACCATAAGAGGCTAACTGATTTATTTATTTGAAATAGATACACAGAATCATGGAGAGCCCCAAATAAGTTACAAAACTTGTGCTAGGGACTCTCCACTAATTTTGAGTCCAACGTCCAAAGTTGACAACCAAACATAACAAATAATTTCAATCTTCCATTTTCGCCTTTCCTCCATTTTTACAATATTTATATTTACAAAAATAGTTACAAATAGTTAAAAAAAGTGAAGACGGCATAAAAATACGAGTAGTTAAATAGATAGGTAGATATAAATGTTAAAAAAAATATATAACATGATATAATAATTAGACATAATTTTTAAAATGGTCAAAAAGCGAAAGCGACAAAAAAATATATAAATAAAATAAAGATATACACAGTAATAAATAAAATAAAAATATAATTAAACCAAAATAATACTAGAATGTAATAGGACATTGACTCGATTAACAATTTGTTTTGATTTATCAATTGCTTAACTTTCCTTAAAAAACTGGTTTTGATTGCAACTTTTTAATTTCCTGTGGTATTTGGTTTACAAATAAAGGTATAAAATACATGAAGTACCTTTGACCAACATGTTTGTGAAAACGAGTAGAAACGACATCATTGGATGAAGCAGCTCGCGTATTTTGGTTATGGCTTATAGTATTAAACTCGGTTTTATATTTATAATAATAGATAAGTAAGGTTTTGACATAAAGTTCACGTACCTCCATTATATTTGAGTCATTATATACTTGAACGGTTGGATATCTAAGAGGCTTCCTTAGGATAATTTTAATTATTTTCTTTTGTATTATTTCAAGTTTTAAATATAAAGTTTTTCTTAAACCACCCCATCCTATAATAACATATTGTAAAATTGATTCCACTGATGAAAAATAAATAATTTTTAAGTGTTTAAAATCAAGAATTTTTCTCAATTGGTAAAATTTGTAAACTAATATTCTTAATTTTTTGATAGTGAATCTACCTGTTCATCCCAACGGAGGCGACAGTCCATAATAATACCTAAATAACAAATACTTTTAACAACAGATATTTATTTATTTATTAAGATACATCACCCAACAGCCGAAGCCAATTACAGGGTGAGGATAATACAATTATCAGAATATACAATAATATAAAAACATACATAAATTTAAATTTTCGGGTTGCATAATATAAGATACATGATTACAGTATTTTTAAGAAATATATATACAATTTAATAAAATTTGATAAAATTTAATAAAATTAGACAAACGGAATGTAATATTAGTTCACGACGGCGAACTTATGATTTTTTATTTTCTTTGTAGAGCAATTGAAAATATCTAAATTATCCTGAAGTGTGTTGTAAGTTTCATATACAAAATGTAAGGGAGAAAACTTTAAAGCATTCGTTCTTGGTCTGTCTAAATAAAAATTGAAGAATTACGGATACCAGGCCTTGGAAGGTGAAATGTAATTTTTTCTAATATGCTTGGGCAGTTTATTAGATAATTTATAATTTTATATAGAAAAATAAGACCTAAGCGTTTGCGTCGGTTTTCTAAACTATCGTAATCGAATTTTCTGAGTAGCTGAATATGAGGGTGGCCAATTGGTGGAAAAACTCCTTCTATCTTAAAATTTAGTAATTTTAAAAATCTACGTTGTATGCCCTCTAAAAGATTTTCATGTACGGCGTATCCCGGGTTCCATACTAAACATCCATACTCAAGTTTGGATCTAACGAAAGTATTATATAATAATTTTAAAACAAATGGGTCCGAAAATCCAGATGAGTTCCTCATTACAAAACCTAGTTTTTTGAAAGCATCCTGTGATATTAACTCAATATGTTTGTTAAATGATAATTTACTATCAAAAGGAATGCCCAAATCTTTGACATAATTAGGACGGCTTAATGTTTTGTTGTTGATTTTACAATTAAATATAATCGGACTTTTTTTCCTCATGGCTTGAAATTTATTAATGTTAAGTGGAATGTTATTTTTTCACACCAGTTATTAATTAATTGTAGATTGTTTTGAATCATCAGCAAATAATAAATAATAAATGTCAAGGTCTAGTCCAATATCATTAATAAAAATTAAGAATAGGAGAGGCCCTGGGGTACTCCTGAGGTCGGAAAAATATCATCTGAGAATTGGCCCATATATTCCACATACTGGGTTCTGTTAAGTAGGTATGATTCAAAAAGTTTTAGTAAAATTATGGAACATCCAAGATCTTTAAGTAGTAGAATATATGGGTCAATTCTCTCAAACGCTTTAGAAAAATCTGTATAGATTACGTCTACTTGAATATTGTCATCTATATGTTCGGATATATATTGGGTTATGCAAGAAAGGTTTGTTATTGTAGATTTTTTTTTAACAAAGCCGTGCTGATGTGGACTAATTTTATTTTCTACAAAGTTATAAAGTATTTTGTAAAGGACAAATTCGAATACTTTCGCGAAATTACATATGATGGCTATAGGTCTATAATTTTCGATGTTGCTTCTATCACCCTTTTTAAAAACAGGACAAATACGAGAACGTTTCCACATATCTGGGAATATTCCGGATGATAGAATAATATTAAAGAGAATTATAAAAGCAGGCATATCGTCTGGTCCCCTTGTTAATTTAGGTTTTAGTTTCTTTAATGCAGCTAAAACATCCCGTTCTTGAAGGTCATGTATATGTAGATGGTCGTTATTCAGATAGTTGTCATTTACTGTTTCATAATCTAATGGAATTGGACTTGTAAAAAAGGTTTTGAAATGATCGAAGAAAAAATTTGCTATGTCCTTTGGTTTATCATAGTACTGGTTTTTATATTTTAGTTTCTTGGGAATTTGGGGTTGAGATTTTTTGGTGTTTATAAAAGACCAGAATTTCTTAGGTTCGTTTTTTATGTTATTTTGGATGTTAGTTTGATAAAGTTTGTAAAGTCTGTCTGTGTCAGTTTTAATTTTAGATCTTAATTCCTTAAATTTATTGTTATATTCAGCGTTTTTTGTTCGTTTATATAATTTAAAGAATTTATTTTTTGATTTGATTGTTTTTATCAAATTACTATCGAACCAGGGAGGATATTTCCGTGGTCGAGGTTCTTTTTTAGGAACGGATTTATCAAAAATGTTGTATATTTTTTCATAAAGTTTATTACAAATAACGTTGGGATCAGTAAATGAACTAATGAATGACCAGTCTGTTTTATTTATTTCATCGTATAGTTTATACAAGTCTGCTTTACGAAAATTATATTTGGATATGCCATTGATAATGTTGGCTTAGTGCGTCGGTAAAATATGGTGGTATTCGTAACAAGTGCGGGGTGGTGAGGTAAATCCTCATTTACTAATAAATCGTAGGCTCTTTCAGTAGTGCATTCATTATTAGAAATAACTAGGTCCAGAAGACGATTGTTTCCATTAACCACATTATTAAACTGTCTAGATTCCTTATAATTTAAAAAAGAAGTTATACTAGCGGATCTGCCAACTAAGTTTTTTCGATCTATGTTGTCCTTAAATTCCGGTATGTTAAAGTCGCCTAATAAGTAAAGTATTTTATCATTATTAAAATAAGGTAAAGTAATAAGAGACTCAAATAGATCATCGTAAACGCTCACATTTTGATTAGGGGGTATATAAATAGTAAATATAATTATGTTTTTATGATTTAACTGAATTTTTATTTTTGTATCTTTAATTTGTTCCAGATCAAGTTCGACGGCTTTATATTCATTATTTATTGCTAATAAGACTCCCCCTCCCCTTTCTTTTTTTGTCTTATTTTAGAACTTCGATTACTTTTAAAAATAGTGTATGTACTGGGAAATAGTTCAGAATCATATATAGAGTCATTTAGCCCTGTTTCTATTAAAGAGATAATGTCATAATTACACGTATATGCGGCGTCGAGAAGCGTATTTGTTTTAGTTCTGAGACCTCTTACATTCTGCATGTAAATACTCATTGATGTATTTGTTGTTAAAGACACATTTAGAGGATTACTTTTACTTATAAAAAATTACTATGGTTTACGGGGACATCGATCGTAGGTTTAGTTTGCACAGCTGATGTTGATGTTGTAGTGGCTTCTAGAGAACTGGATTCACTGACTGGACAAAGTTAGAATCCTTTAGGAACGGATGGCTTATGTTGGCAGTTGATAGTATTACTAGGTTCATTGTCCAGTGAAATGATGGATTGGTCCACATTTTTTAAACATTTCAGGTGTGTTGAATTTATATAGCTGGGAAAGCTACTAATTGAATTGGCTAATACTGAGGCCATTTTATTAAGTCCTGTTTTGTTAAGAAATATTTTATTATTATAGTCAGATTCAATAAAAATGTTGCTAGAATTTACATATTCAATGTTCGTAGAACGGAACTTAAAAAACATTATGGCTTTCTCTATATTTTTTGAAGCTAAATTTAGGTATTTGTTTACAACATTACACTTATATGGAAGACTTGATATTATTAAATTAGTATTAACGCATTTATTACATAAGTCTGTTATGATGTCAATTCCAATGTTGTCATCTGATAGTCCTGCCAGAACAATTACAAAATCAGAAGAATTAAGGGAATTTAAATAGTAGTCCACTCCTTTTGTAACTTCTGTGAATGTTGCATTGGGCTTAGAATTGATAATAATATTAAATTGGTTTCCTAAAATTTTTTCCAGTGGTTTATATAGGTATTTTCCATATGTATCTGTCAAGACTAATATTAATAAACCATCAATAGATAAAGAATAAAGTCCTGCCAGATTTTTTTCAAGGGAAGTGAAAGGGTCAGTTTTTGTTTTATCCATATTGACTGTAAGCCCGTTAACGTTAAACCGTTCTAAAATATCTACTAAGTCACTTTCAATTAACATTTTTAGGTGGGCCCAGGACGATGCCTTATAAAAGATTACTGTATCATCAGAAAAAGAGATAATCTCGCCTAAAAATGTTTCTTGAAGTAATAAATTGATTAAAAAAAAACTTTACCTCTCTGCTGCTGCTATAAGTACCATTAATTAAAACTTGCTGGATGCGCTGATTTAAATAACTTTTAAATAGATTTAGCGCTGTACCACGAATTCCAATATTTTCTATTTTTTCTAGCAAAAGCTAGATCAATAAAAATACACATGCCCGGTATACTATTATCCATGGCTTGATAGACATTTTGTAGAAGATGAAAGATCGCATCAGAAGTTGATTTATTTTTACAAAACCCATATTGTTTTTTGGATAAAATTTCATATTTGTCTAGAAAACTACTTAAACGTAATTTAATGATTCTCTCTAAAAGTTTAGAAATATTGGACGTAAGATATGGTCCTGTAGTTTGAAATTTTAGATTTATCTCCAGATTTAAAAATTGATCTGGAAACGTTCCTTCTTTTAGACAAATGGTAAATAAATGGCAAAGTGGTTTCGCTAATATCTGAATACTTAATTTTAAAAGTTCATTTAAAATACAATCCACATTTAAATTGGATTTTTTATTTTTTAAGCCTTGAACCGAACTAAGCATATTATTTCAGTTTCATTGTCGGTTTTAATTCAAAATTTGGTATTGTTCGAATAGTTTTGTCACAAAATTTTCAACACATTTTAAACCCATCAAAAGAAATTTGAAAAAATATATAAAATATATAATCAAATAAAATTTTTAATTAGGTTTAAAATAATGTGCAACACAACCCCCTTTCTATTTAAAAAAATCCCCCCTTGTTCATTTTCCTCCATTGTGACCCCAAAAAATATCAAATACCAAAAAATTATTGGAGTTATGTTATTTACGTGTTTCAAATATTGTCACGAAAAAGCCATCGGTTTCTGTGACAATCTTTTAATAATTTAGTTTAGAACAATAATTATAATTTGAAGCCATTTAGAGTAGTATTAGTGATAGTAGTAGTAGTTAGTAATTATATGTACAAATTGTTTTTGAAATAAATAATAAATAATTTTTAGTTTTAATTTAGTTAAAATCTTAACTGTGATAGTATGTGATATTAATTCTTCGTTCCATTATTTAAATCTTTTTGTTTTACATATATTATAAATTTATATTTAAGATAAACACCAGTTATCATCGGCTTAGTTGCCGCTCACTGAGTTCGAATAATAATAATAATAATAATAATAATAATAATAATAATAATTTTCTGGTTTGTAAAAAAACTCGGATTTTTTGGCAGGTTTTAATGCGTCACTTTATTATATCGCTAACGTTTCTCTCCTCTTTGGGGGCTTTATCAAAGCTGAAAGATAACAACTATTGTTAATAATAATAATAATAATGATAATATACAGGGTGGTCCAGTTTATATCATCAGGATTTTAAGGGGTGATTCTACATTGAAAAATATGAAAAAAAGTTCTAATAAGCATATGTCTAAAATGCGTAGTTAGGGAGCTACGTCCCTTTGAAAGTGGCTAAAAAATTCGGTTTTTATTTAATAACTCAGGAACTCTTTGAGATGTAGGAATGAGGTTTTGCACGTAAACTAATCGTAATAAGGCCCATCTTCGTATGTTATTTTCATGTACTTATTTTAACCAGGGGTGTGCGAAACGGGGGGGCCTTATCAGTTTTTTGTCCCAAACTTTTTTCTGTGTAACTTTTTTGTAATTTTATTTTTGAAATATGATTCCTCAGGTCAAAATACACAAAAAAGGTCTCATGTTAAAATACTGTAGGATTAACCGTTTTCGAGAAAAATGCATTTGAAGGTAAATTTTCACGATTTGAGGACCAAAAATTAAATACTATGTAAAATGTTGAAAACCTAAATTTTAATGATGCAGGGTGAATGTACATCAAAAACTAAGTAAAACACTTCCAAAAATCAATCCTAAGGGAGCTATGGTGTCCTAAAAATGCACCATTTTTAAAGGGCCATAGTAGCTTTAAAAACGATTTTTCGACCTACAGTTTATATCATCAGGATTTTACCAGACGAAAGTTTATCGAAAAATAAGGATATTTTGTCCTATAAAACATAGTCGAATTTTGCTTCCTTTTTGATCTACAGGGCATTAAAAAAAAATAATTATTTTAAATAATTTGCTACAATTCAATAATAAAAAAAGGTGGCCTTCAGAAATTTTGCATAGATCATTTTTTTGCATCTAGCGCGCGTACGGGTTGCATCAAAACATTTTACATAGTATTTAATTTTTGGTCCTCAAATTGTGAAAATTTACTTTTAAATGGATTTTTCTCGAAAACGGTTAAGCCTACAGTATTTTAACAAGAGACCTTTTTTGTGTATTTTGACCTGATCAAAAAGTTACACAGAAAAAAGTTTGGGAGAAAAAACTGATAAGGCCCTCCCGTTTCGCACACCCCTGGTTAAAATAGTACATGAAAATAACATACGAAGATGGGCCTTATTACGATTAGTTTACGAGCAAAACCTTATTCCTACATCTCAAAGAGTTCCTAAGTTATTAAATAAAAACCAAATATTTTAGCCACTTTCAAAGGGGCGTAGCTCCCTAACTACGCATTTTAGACATATGCTTATTAGAACTTTTTTTCATATTTTTTAATGTAGAATCACCCCTTAAAATCCTGATGATATAAACTGGATCACCCTGTATAACAAAAATATTTTTTTACTGTATTGAATCCCATTTTCAGGTAAAATATGTAAATTTGTTACCTAAAAATTATGTGAGCGTAGTCATATATATTATAAAATTTAACATTATGGACAAGGAACCTTTTACAACATAAAAATAAATATTACATTACAATATAAAAATTGGTTTTGACACCATGTCGAAAAATTTGTAGGTTAAAAGCGTCGTTCGCAGTAAAAAACATGTAACATGTTTATTTTTGTGGGTCGAACGCAGCATTAGTCAATGGAGCTCTCTACAACTAGAATTATGAAACAAAAGACGTCTACCCTATCTCTATCTCATTTGGGCTACACTTTCCAGCCAACCAAATAAATACTGTATTTGTTTTTCATACAACATATACAAAATTTATTTGGTTGGCCGGAAAGTGTAGCACTGAGCGGCACGAACGAACATTGGTAATGCGAATCTGTAGAATAAGATAATTCTACTAAAATTTAGATCGCGCCAGTACTTTCTTTAATAAATAGAATATAGTTACATTTTTCGCCCGGCCAAGTAAATATTGTATTTCCTCAACAAAGAACAAATACAGAATTTGTTTGGTTGGGTGGAAGTGGGAGTGTATGTATGTCTTCTATCCTTTTTGGGTAGAACTGTTGTCCCTGTCTAATCTAACGGGAGAAATCGCCATTCTCTGTGGTAACATCGGTCAAAAGGTACGTATACCACCCCCCCCCTGTTTCACTGATGAGATGAAAAGAGGGAATAGGAGGCCCCAGTTAAAGGATATGCATCTCACCCCCCGTTACACTAATGAGATGAAAAAGAAGAAACACACTCCCCCAACATGGTTAGTAACCACTGTTCCACAAAGAATCAGCTATTAATTCTGTACCCAAACAGCACAAAGATGACTTAAAGAGATCTTAAAGATGTCGTAGCTCGTCATTCAAGATGTCTTAAGAACGTTGGTTTTCGCCGTATATGCATCTTAAAGACGTCTTAACGACGTCGTATGTTACAAAAGGTAACGTCTTTAAGACATCTTTTTTAAGACTCCTTACTGACGCCTTGCACAGGCGACTTTACAACAAATACCCCCTCGCATTTACGTTGCTAGGTACGGTCGTATTGATATAAAAAGCATAATAAGAATTAGAATTGTTTGTCAAAAAAATATATTAAAAAAAAAAAAATAAAAAAAAAATTGTTTTTTTTTTGAAAATTTATTTTTTTAATTTTTTCGTTTTTCGTTAAAACAAAATTTAAAAAAAATGAATTTATTTTTTTATTTTTAAAAAAATTGTAATTTTTTTAATAGTTGATGGTTAATTTATTTTTAGCGATGAGTATCGAAGTTAAGACGTCTTGAACCGATACTTAAAAGACATCTTATAGACATCATAATCAGATATCTTTTAAACATCCCTAAAAAGAAGTCCATAAGATATCATTTTTATGTCTTTAGGCGTCCAGACATAATTAAGATCTAAAAAAGACGTCTTGAAGATATCATGTGCTGTCTGGGTAATTAGACAAAAATGAAAATAAATATTACTAATGCAATCGATGTCCGTTTTAAAATTTATAGTGTTTTTCTTGTGTTGGCAGCTTCTTGTGGCCACACCGGTTAACAGGTACGTATCCCACACCTCGTTTCACTAATGGGATGAAAAGAGAGAAAGAAACACCAGTTAACGGGTATGTATCTCCCACCTCGCTTCACTAATGAGATGAAAGGAGAGAGAAACACACACTCCCCCAATATGGTTAGTAACCACTGCTCAAGGGCGTAGATTAGGGGGGGGGGGTAATGGGGGTAATTACCCCCCCATAGGGTTGGGCGCCATTTTTTTAGAGGGGTGCCAAGTTTGGTAGAAACCGTCAGGGACAAAGATTTTTTTCGTGAGGGTAATTTTGGGGGGCGCCAAAGTTGGTAGAAACCGTCAGGGACAAAGCTTTTTTCTTGAGGTATTTTTTGGAGAGAATTTTTTTTTGTAGGGGCGTCAAGTTTGGTAGAAACCGTCAGTCAGGGACCAAGCTTTTTTCTTGAGGTTGTTTTTTGTTTGGGGCGCCAATTTTTTCTTGCTTCTTGCACGGCCGCCAAGTTTGGTAGGAACCGTCAGGGACAAAGCTTTTTTTCGTGAGGGTATTTTCTTGGGCGCTAATTTTGTTTAAGTAGGGGCGCCAAGTTTTTTTTGTTTTTACCCCCCCCCATAGGAGAAAAATATCTACGCCCTTGCCACTGCTCCACAAAAACTACGTATCCCACCCCCGTTTCACTAATGAGATGAAAAGGGAGAAAGAAAACACCAGTTAACGGGTATGTATCTCCCACCCCGTTTCACTAATGAGATGGAAGGAGAAAGAGACACATACTCCCCCAACATGGTTAGTAACCACTGCTCCACAAAAATTAGCTATTAATTTTTCTTATTAGATAAAAATATATATTACTAAGGCCATCCGTGTTCGTTTTATAATTTATAGCGTTTTTGTTGGCAGTTATTTGAACCATTTCCATCAACTCGCTCCTTCTCCGATTACTAATTTTATTTAATATCCTTACATCCTCTACATTAAAATTAAAGTGGTGTCCACTTTCTAGATAGTGGTAGGTTAGGGTGGTTTTATTATCAGTGATATTGTTGCATGCCGACTTATGGTTGCTTAAACGTTTTTTTATATAAGTTTTTGAATGTCCAATATAGCAAGCATCACAGTGGAAACAATTAATTTGGTATACCATGTCAGTCATAAATTCTTTTTTGTCCCTATCTTTAATTTTACTAAAGAGTAAACTACCTACTGTATTCTTACTGTATGTGGCAAACATTGAATTCTCTGTTTTAAGAATATTTGTTACCTTTATAAATTGGTGGATGGGAGTCCTATGGGTTGCCCCTCATCCCCCATTTTTGCGAACTTAGTAATGAACTTTGTGATTAAATCTGTAATAAGTAAATTTACATTTTTAATCCCATATTTTTGGATATTTGTTGATGACATTTTCGCTATTTTACCCGAAGACGAAATCCACAATGTACTGAATATGTTTAATTCAATCAGTTACAAGTTAAAGTTTACTCTGGAGATGGAAACTGATTGTGGTATACGTACCTTTTGACCGATGTTACCACAGAGAATTGACTATAGTCATTCAGTTGCTTTTCATTCGTGAAACGAGTAAATGTACTTTCGGCAGGAATGGCGATTTCTCCCGTTAGATTAGACAGGGACAAAAGTTCTACCCAAAAAGGATAGAAGACATACATACACTCCCACTTCCACCCAACCAAACAAATTCTGTATTTGTTCTTTGTTGAACAAATACAATATTTACTTGGCCAGACGAAAACTGTAACAATATTTTTTTTATTAAAGAAATTACTGGCGCCATCTAAATTTCAGTAGAATTATCTTATTCTACAGATTCACATTAACTATGTTCGTTCATCCGGCTCACTGCTACACCTTCCGGCCAGCCAAATAAATACTGCATTTGTTGTGTGAAAAACAAATACAGTATTTATTTGGTTGGCTGGAAAGTGTAGCACAAATGAGATAGAGATAGGGTAGACGTCTTTTGTTTCATAATTCTAGTTGTAGAGATCTCCATTAGTAATACGTTAAGCGCGTTTAATTTTCTAGCATCAAGTCTTTTAGTATTAGTTATTTATTTATTTATTTGCTATCTTAGATATGCCCCAGAATCGATTTTATATATTTTATAGTGATTGTATGGAAGATGTACAGTAAAATGACGAACATGTGATTATATTGGAGTTAGAAGGGAATTTTATGTTTTTTAATCATTTATAATGCTGATAAATTTTGATTTGGAAGCAACTAACACGTGAAAAAGTTTTTATACGTACAAAATTTTTTATATACTAGCGCATGCGCAAATATAATTACAAATTAGAAAAAACTGCCTTGGCAACAGCTAACACAACCAACAGTAAACACGAAAAGGAAAGAAGGAAAAGAAAAAGAAAAGGTCTTACAGAAGACTGGAAATTTTATATAATTAAAACAGGAGTGGGCATGGTAAAAAGCCAGACAAGAACCACTCTTGGTGAATTGAGTAACTAAGAGGGATCTGGCTAATTATCTCACTGAGAAAAGGCCAAAATAAAGGAAGAAGAAGAAGAAGACTATAGTCATTATAAGGCTGGGTTCGACCCACAAAAATAAACATGTTACATGTTTTTTTACTGCGATCGACGCTTTTAACCTACAAATTTTTCGTCAAGGTGTCAAAAACAATTTTTATATTGTAATGTAATATTTATTTTTATGTTGTAAAAGGTTCCTTGTCCATAATGTTCAATTTTATAATATATATGACTACGCTCACATAATTTTTAAGTAAGAAATTTACATATTTTACCTGAAAATGGGATTCAATACAGTCAAAAAATATTTTTGTTATATATTATTATTATTATTAACAATAGTTGTTATCTTTCAGCTTTGATAAAGCCCCCAAAGAGGGGATAGCGATATAATAAAGTGACGCATTAAATCCTGCCAAAAAATCCGAGTTTTTTTACAACCAGAAAATTACATTCAAAGTTTGGCAACCTATATGGTATTTACCTACAAAATAATAAATAATAATTTATATACTTATAACTTTATTTATAAATTATAAAACTAAACGTAATTCCTGAGAATCTGAATAGGGTAACTAATCCTAATATGGATCACATTGTAAAACACTCTTATTTGCTATTTTTTACCTTTATTATTTAGATTTTTTTATTTAGTTTACAAAATAATGTTATGTTAAATACATTTTCATTAACAAAAGTATATGGGATCATTCAATTATTACGTGGCGCTTCTCACATGAAGTCGTGCTCAAAACTATGGTAATAAAAATATTATGTGGTGCTATTTTATTAAGAAAAAATATAAAAAAACACAGATGGATGCTGTTTTGCAATGTGTGCCAACACTATAATTCAGTAAAATATTTGCAAAACTTAAAGATTACACATTTACAAATTACACATTTTGCTCTAATCCCCACAGCTTTAAAATAACGCCTTTAGAAAAAGCTTTATTACTGAAAAATATAATATTTTAAATAATAAAAATTATCTACAGAATCTTACATGTTTTGAGCATATTCATTCCAAATTTTGTATAGATCGGTGAAAAGGCAAACAAGTTATAACGGTTTAAAAAGTGGCCGGTTTTTTTTGGGCCACCCTGTATATATATATATATATATTGTTGTATTCCTTGATCAACACAACATAAAAAAAAGGTTAATTTACTTCTGACACCAGGGCAACCTTTTATTAAGAGGTTCCGAAACTTATTTTATAACTTCACAGTTATTTTGTATTTATAGTCACAGTTTCTTCACTATAAGGTTTAAATGTTCTAGATGTTCTTGATTTAGACACTTGTTTATTATTTATAATGATATATATTTAATACTTGTAAGATTATAACTTTGAGATAGATTTGAGATAGTTTTGAGATAACTCTAATTTAAGATACGTGCGATCTAACTCAGGTCTAATACAGCTCTGAGGGTAATCTAGGCGGAGCTCTATTTATATTAAATGAATACTGCTTAAGTCAGCAAAATAAGATAGACAAAGAGGCCATTGTTCTAGGGGGCGCCAACACCTCGGGGCTGTTATAGATTTTTGTTGAGCTTTTGAAAAAAGTGAGAACAAAAATCTCAAAAATGTTAAAATATAAAATTAACTTAAGATATTTGATTTTAAGATAACTTAAGATACTTAATTTAAAAATTTGAGATATGTAAGATCTATAAGATATTTGAGCCTAAAACTAAAATATTTGATTAACATAATATAAATATATAAAATTATTAAAATAATATAAAGTATAAGTAAAGTATAAAATAATATATTTCAGTTTTGATTTATTTTCTTTTTCTTCTGAAGTCGACTGGAACGTCTAACTGAAGAAGTGGAATCTTGGGGCTCATCGTTCTGGGTTTTAGTTGTATACTCTAACGGAATGGGGTAGTTCAATCGTTGAAGTTCTGCGTCATAATGGATTAATGTTGGATGCTGAATGGGCTCTTTATGACATTGGTTGTAGATTTGTACGCATGGGCCACATGAAGAAGTTTTTCTTAAACATTTTCCTATAATGTTTGTGAATCCAAATTGTTTTAGAAGTTTGTATAAAATATATAATATTGCCAAGCCAGTGATTATTGAAAGGGTTGAAGTATACCAAAATGTTTGTTTGACAATAAAAGGTTTATTGAGTTGTTCTTGAAGTTGCTCATCAAACTGGTTAAGTTTTTGTTGGGCATATTTTAATTCATGAAGATCCAAATTATTTAATTTTATTGGATCCAAATGGATTTCGTTGAGTGTAAGATTTTTTCTTAATTTTCGGCAGCAGTCATCTTCAGTTATATCTGTGAGTGGGATTTCGTTGGTTAGATTATATGTTTCCATAACCATTTGTGTTTGTAAGGAAACTTGATTTGTGAATGCTTTACAATTCGATTTTAAATTTAAAAGTCCTGCGTTTTTTATGACTTCTTGAATGCTGTCATCTTTGTCACAAAGAATTGATAATTGGGTTGGTTTGGAAGTTACATAGAACCACTGATTTTGTTGCAACTGGTGCCAAATTTCCATTTCTGCTACAAAATTTCTTGTTTGACAAGTTTTTGGGATTTTGATTGTTGTTTTCATAAGGAGTTGAACTTCACATTCGTCTGCTGTAGTTTTCTTTAAAGTTGGTAGATTTTTGCATATCCATTTTGAAGGAATGTATTGAGTGCATCGTTCAAGATTTTCGATCATAATATAAAATGTCCGAGAAGAGGATAAAAGGATATAAGGTTTAGAAGGCTCAATATATGAAAATAAGGAAGCATCGTCTTTATGTGGGTTTGGAAGAGAGAATATTTGATACAAATCATATTCATTTGCTAAAACAATTGGTATCTCAAAAGATATTACCAATAATTTACTTTTTATAAATGATCTTAATGTTATTATTTTATAATAATGATAAATATTTTCTAAAGATAATGGAATAGGTAATATATATTTTGTAGATATTTTTTGTAACTCTCGATATAATGTTTCTGGTGATAAAATTCTATAGTTTATAATGCCATTTTGAATTAACGAAACGTCATTAACATAGTTTTCTAAAAGAGTTTGAATTTCGTCAGTCATTTCAATAAGTAAGATTAAATGATTAGATATTTCAATTTCAAAATCCAACTGTTGTTTAAAGTCTTGTACTTCTTTAGTAAATTTATTAAATTTGTCAAGATTATTATTTAAAGTTAAAATATTTTCATTCATGCGTATAACTGAATTATTAAAATTAGATATTGTTTGAGATATTATTGAAACTTGCTGTTGCATTAAAACTTCAGTTTGTTTTTGATTATTTATAATTTGATTAATAGAGTCCGTATAAAATTGAGCATCATCAGCATCTGGTGTGCCAAAAAGCCATTTAAATGCGTCACCGACTACATTTAAGATACCACGTTTTCTGCGTGTAAGAACATTAAGTTCATGAGAAATTATTTTATAAGATTCTTTAATAGATAAAAATTTAGTATTTATATATCTTAATTGATTTTTACAATCTAAATTTATGCGATCGGCTTGTTCCAAATTGCATAGATCTAGTGATAAGGTATAATAGTTATAAATTTGGTTTATTTGATAATCAATGTGAGAAAGATTATAATAAGTTAAAAGTGCGAAGTTGTCATTTGATATATGCGTTTTACCAAGATTATGGTATAATAGACCAACCGTTGTTTGTAATGGAATAATTTCATATTTATTGCTGAGACGTGCTAGGCCTTGATTCGGTAAAGTCAGAAGGAAAATTACTAGGAATACTACGAAGGTCAATTTCTGATTCTGATTCAACATTTTCATTGTTTTCTTCAATGTTATTGTCTGAAACAATATACGGTTTTAATTTATTGAAATGATGCGTTTTAAGTTTATTATTTATAGATAGAGTCGCAGTATTATTATCATGTACTTGTACTATCTTATAGGGACCTTTATAATTCGGAGTAAGCTTTTTCTTTTTAATTTTAGATAAGCTGTCGTATAATAATACTAACTGATCTGCGTAGAATTTATATTCTCTATTATGAGATTTATCGAAGTAATTTTTTGAACTTTGTTTTGCTTTTATTTGATTATCTCTTGCAGTTTCTCGTAAAATTCTTAATTTATTAGTTATATCATTAGCTAGATCTGAATAATTAGGTTTAAATTTTGGAGAATTTATATGGCTAGGAATTCTTGCACGTTGTCCAAAGACTAATTCGTATGGGGTTTTTTGAGTGGACTTATGTATACTTGAGTTATAACTGAAAATTGCTAAATTTAAAAATTCGTCCCAATTGTTTTGGTCTTTATTAACATAGCATTTAAAATATTCTTTTAATGTTAAATGGGTACGTTCTAGTGCTCCATTACTTTCAGGATGATAAGGAGTTGTAAACTTATGTTTTATTGTTAAAAGTTTATTAAGTTCCTTTATAATATTTGAGGTAAATTCGCGACCTTGATCTGATAAGAGTACATTAGGAAAACCGAATTGTGAACAATATTTTATTAAATATATAGCAATAGTTGTTGCTTCATGATTTTGCATAGCAAATGCTTGGATGAATTTAGTTAAATCATCTTGAATTGTTAGAATAAATCTGTTATTATTTTGAGTTTCTGGTAAAGGTCCGATTACATCCATTGCAATTTTTTCATTAAATTTAGAAGCTGTGGTAGTTATTAACATGGGGCTTTTATTATGTTTAAAGTCTGTTTTAGATTTTTGACATGTTTGACAATTTTTAATATAGTCTTTAATTTCTTTTTTCATATTATCCCAAAAATAATATTGTTTAATTTTTTCATAGGTTCGTTCAAAACCTTGATGACCTGCAGATGGCAAATCATGATTTTCTTGTAGAATAATTTTAATTAGATCTGGGTCTGTTAAAGTAATACGTTCATCGGAAAGTATTTCATACTTAAAGTCCCTAAATAGAAAATATAATAAAGTATAAAATGTATCTTGTTTAATTATATCATTATTTTCTGAAATATCTGGTATAGTAAAATATTTAGTTTCATTATGTTGCAATAAAAGTCTAAGATTATAAAGTGTGTCAAATAGAATTTCATAAAGTGCGGATTCATCTATAAATTCCTTAATAAAAGCTAAATAAAGAGATTGTTGAGGTAATCGTTTTAAATTTATTTCTTTTATTTTCGCATTAGGAATAGTTAAATTGTGTTTGTAAATATAATCAATGTATTTATTATTGTTTGATAAGTCACAGGATAAAGGAATTACAAAGTTTTTTATCCTGTTTAAGGGAGTATTTACTATAGTTGGTTTAGGAATTCTAATTTCTCTTTGATGAAAATTTTTAAAGTTATCAAATGTTAAATCTTCTTCTGGTTGAATATAGTTAACATTATGTTGTTCTTTTATAAAAATATATACTTTTATTTTTGAATCTTTAAAAATAAATTTAATTAAATTGAAAATAATATTCCATTCGAGTTTATCTAATCCACAAGCGATTTGTGGCATAGAAACTTCAGTTTCTTTGAATTTTATTAATAACGATTTTAAATATTCTAAAGACTGAGAAACAGTTTTATAAGTAGGTTTATCAAAATAATTTTCTTTTGTAATTAAGTAATATATTTTTCTACCATTTACATTTATAAAAGCTACTTCACCTACTTTTTTATTTTGATTTTTGAGTATATCGACAGACTTAAATTTGTTTTTAAAATCCAGTGCAATACCTTTATTCATGTAAAAATCTTTTGATACACAGTGAGCTAATGATCTTTTATTTAAGGGGTTAAAAATGTTATCGTGAATTATTATGACATTGTCATTTTTAACATTTAAGTTATTATTTATGATTTTATCAATAGAAACTTGATTATTTGAATCAGTTTTTTCTAATTTTAAACGACTAAGTGCATCAGAATTAATATTATCTTTTCCCGCTTTATATTTTATTTCATATTCATAATCCATTAATTTTAAGCGCCATCTTAAGAGTTTACTAGAAGGGTCTTTGCAGTTATTTAACCAAATTAATGGTTTATGATCGCAATATATATCGAATTTTTTCCCAAAAAGATAAGGTCTAAAATGTTTACAAGACTCTACGATTGCAAACAATTCTTTTTCAGTAGTAGAATAATTTTGTTGCGCCTTGTTAAGGGTTTTTGAAAAATAGGAAATTGGTAAGTCCTTTCCTTGAGTTTCCTGCGATAATATGCCTGATATTTGGTCATTTGAAGAATCGCAAGTAAGACTAAATTTTTTATTAAAATTAGGATATTGTAATATAGGTTCCCTTGTTAAAGTATTTTTTAATTTTTGAAAGGATAAGTTACATTTATCTGTCCAGACAAACTGAGAATCTTTTTTTAATAATGTGTTTAAAGGTTTAGCGATTTTTGAAAAATCAGGAATAAATTTTCTATAGTAGCCAACTAATCCGAGGAAAGACTTTACGTCTTTTTGAGTTTTAGGAATAGCAATATTTGTAATAGCTTCGACCTTTTCTGGATTTGGTCTTACACCTTTATCTGAAATAATGTGTCCTAAGAATTTAATTTCCCTATGTAAAAATTCACATTTATCGGGTTGCAATTTTAAATTGTGTTCCCTTAATCTTTGAAGTACTGACCTAAGTTTATTAATATGATCAGCAAGGTCTTTGCCATAAACTATAATATCGTCTAAATAACAAAAGCATTTTTCGCCAATTAAGCCGGATAATACTATCGACATGTTCCTAACAAAACTCGCGGGGGAGGTTTTTAATCCATAAGGCATTCTATTAAATTCGTAATGTCCTGATGGAGTAGAAAAAGCGGTTTTGCACTTATCTGATTCTTCCACTTCAATTTGATGGAAAGCAGAGGATAAGTCTAGAACTGTGAAATATACAGCATTTCCGAGTTGATCTAAGATATTTTCAATATTAGGCAAAGGAAAAGAATCGCCTATAGTAATATCATTCAATTTCCGATAATCTATTACAAGTCGCCATTTTCTTTTACCTGAGGAATCTAGTTTTTTAGGAACAATCCATAGATTGCTAGAATAAGGTGATTTAGAATGTCTGATAATATTCTGTTCAAGCATTTGATTTATTTGAGAATTAACTTCTTGTTCATGTACTTTCGGATACCTGTAAGTTTTACAAGTTATAGGAGCGTCATGTTTTGTATGAATAGAATGTTTTAGAGTTTTTGTAGAAGTTAAATATTCACCAGGTAAGTGAAATAAATCTGAAAATTCTTCACAAATATTTAGAATGGCTTGATTTTCATCGGAAGTTAAGTGATCAGTATGAATTTTTTCTTTTAATATTTTATTTCTATTAGTTTGATTATTATTTATTTTTGAATTAAAATAATTAATTTCTTCAAATTTATTTAAATCTACTAAATCTAAAGTAGGTTTTTCAATTAAAACTTCATTTTCATTCATATTTAATATAGGTATGATTGCTTTATGATTATCATTATTAATTAAAATATCGGGAATAAAAACATTAGGATGAATTTGTTTTTTCTCAATGAGACCATATTTTAAATTGTTCTGTGAAATATTTATTTCAGCAATAAATTCACAATAAGGCGGAATTTTTATTTTATTTTCTGATGTTTGTGATTTTTCCAATATTATTTCTTTCGGTGAAATTTCCTTATTAAGTTTTATTTTTTTATTATCAATAATTATATTATTATTACAAAGATCAAGTAAGACATTATGTTTTTTAAGAAAATCAGTACCCAAAATACCGTCAAAATTTGTTTTTAATTCGCCACCACTGACGACATGACTTTTGTGAGGAATAGTTATATCATTTATGATAAATTCTAAATTTGCTGACCCGAAGGATTGTATGGAGTTATCGTTTGTTATACCTTTTATTTCAATGAGATCATTCTTATCTAAGGGGGTCAAATGAGGTACTAAGGCCGTTGATTTTACAATAGTCGTAGTAGAACCTGTATCAATTAAGAATGTTATATGTTTATTTAAGGCATTAGTCATATTAAACGTAATTGTATTTAAATTTGAATTTGGTTGAAGGTTTATATTATGCGAAATATTTACACATTTATTTATTTCTGGTTTTGAGATGGGAATGCCTCTTTTTTGTGGTCCGTATCCTGAGGGACATTCGACACAGTGGACCTCTGGCAGTTTAAATGATTTACTCTTGGATTAGAAAATTGATTATTTTTAAATTGTCTTTTTCTACATTCAGAAATTAAATGTCCTGGCTTTTTGCAATAATTGCAAAATTTTTGATAAGAATTATTATAATTATTTGACGTAGAAGGGTTATTGTAAAAATTATTATTTGAAAAATTAGGATTTGTATACCTATTTTGATTTGTATTGATAGGTGGACCTCTATAGGGACCTCTTTTGCGACAATTTTGCGAGTTATGTGAATTATTTTTACAATATTTGTAATACATATTTATATTAGTTTTTTGTTTTGTATAATTGATTATTTTTTCTTCTTGCAGAGCAAGATTATAGGCATCATTAAGTGAATTAAGTTCTCTAGCTCGTAACATTTGACTGATTTCTGGTTTACAATGAATTATAAACCTACGTAAAGCAGTGCGCTGAATAGATCGTTTTAATCCAGGTAAATCCTGAAAATCTTCACAATTGTTTATTTCAGATTGAATACATTCATTTTTTATTTTTTCAATTCTTTTAAAATAATCAGTTATAGATTCGTTTGAAAATTGCCTGACTGTTTCTAATTCTTCGTGTGCTTGTACAAGATGCTTTGTTTGACTATAATATTGTTTTAATTTTTGTTTAAGTTCGTACCATGAGTCAATATCAGTTAATTCCAACTCATTTACGACGTTGCTTGATAACTGTGCAACAACAAATAACAATAAACTATCTTTCTGATTTGGGGATGCTAAAGAGAAAGCACTGTTCGTATTTTGTATAAATGTGTTAAGTTCGAGCCTATCACCCGTAAATGGTTTTATAAACTTAAAAAGTACAGTTAATGGAAGATCATTGTTTACAATGATTGAATTATCGTCGCTTATCATATAATTTTCATTTTGATTTTGATTTGGTTCTTGGCTTGATGTTATTGGATTTGAGTTAGACATTTTTGAACTTGAAATATATAACTTTGAACAATTTTTTTTTTTTTATTATTCAAAGGAGAGTTGTATAATAATTGTATTTTATTTGTTTTATGAGTTATCGTATTTTAATTCTTACTTATTTCTTTTTATATTGATTTAAGATGACTCAAAAATATTTTTATTTTTGAGATAGACTCAAAAAATATTTATTTTTTGAGATATATAAGATTTATGATTTATATTAAGTTTTATTTATATAGGATATAAGATAGGATGAACATTTATATTATAAAGTGAAAAAACTTGAAAAATGACTTACGTCTTGTAGTTCCTGTACAAAGGATATCTCTTCCTGTACTAGCTTGTACTCCAAGGACGTACTCCAGTACTCCAGTATACTACAGAACGAATCAGGATGAAGATGCAGGTAGGTACTTTTGTTAAGAGTTGAAACTCACAGTGATTGGAACTGGTTTGGAACTGGATTACCACTTCTCGTTACCACAATCACCCAAAATATTCAAACGTATTTGAATATCCAAAATGTTTTTGGAGTATCCCACTTCTGACACCAAAATTCCTATGTTGTATTCCTTGATCAACACAACATAAAAAAAAGGTTAATTTACTTCTGACACCAGGGCAACCTTTTATTAAGAGGTTCCGAAACTTATTTTATAACTTCACAGTTATTTTGTATTTATAGTCACAGTTTCTTCACTATAAGGTTTAAATGTTCTAGATGTTCTTGATTTAGACACTTGTTTATTATTTATAATGATATATATTTAATACTTGTAAGATTATAACTTTGAGATAGATTTGAGATAGTTTTGAGATAACTCTAATTTAAGATACGTGCGATCTAACTCAGGTCTAATACAGCTCTGAGGGTAATCTAGGCGGAGCTCTATTTATATTAAATGAATACTGCTTAAGTCAGCAAAATAAGATAGACAAAGAGGCCATTGTTCTAGGGGGCGCCAACAATATATATACAGGGTGTATTTGAAATAGCGTAGGAAATTTTAACAGGTGATTCTACATGATAAAATATGACAAAAAGTTCCTATAAACATATGTCTAAAAATGCGGCATAAGGGAGCTAAAAAAATCGGTTTTTATTTAATAACTCAGGAACCCTTTGCACGTGAATTAATCCTAATAAGGCCGATCTTTGTATGTTATTTTCACGTACTTATTTAAACCAGGGGTGTGCGAAACGCCTTATCAGTTTTTTGTCCCAAACTTTTTTCTGTGTAACTTTTGCAATTTTATTTTTGAAATATGATTCCTCAGGTCAAAATACATAAAAAAGGTACTCTTGTTGTATTACTGTAGGATTAACAGTTTTCGAGAAAAGTTCATTTGAAGGTGAAATTTCACGGTTCAAGGACGAAAAATTAAATACTAAAATGTCGAAAACCAAAATTTTAATGATGCAATGTTATTCTACATCAAAAACTAAGAAAAAAAGTTTCCATACATGTAGGTCGAAAAAACGCTTTTAAAGCTACCATAGCCCTTTAAAAATGGTGCATATTTAGGAAACCATAGCTCCATTAGGTAAGTAACTGTATATGAGGTTTTTATTCAAATACATCGTGTATATACACGGTGTATTTGAAATAGCGTAGGAAATTTTAACAGATGATTCTACATCATAAAATATGACAAAATTTTCCTATAAACATATGTCTAAAAATGCGTCATAAGGGAGCTACGCCGCTTTGAAAGTGGCTAAAAAAATCTGTTTTTATTTAATAACTCAGGAACCCTTTGAGATATATCAACGAGGTTTTGCACGTCAACTAATCCTATCAAGGCCCGTTTTTATGTGTTATTTTCATGTACTTATTTCAACCAGGGGTGTGCGAAAGGGGGGGCTTATCAGTTTTTTGTCCCAAACTTTTTTCTGTGTAACTTTTTTGCAATTTTATTTTTGAAATATGATTCCTCAGGTCAAAATACATAAAAAAGGTACTCTTGTTGTAATACTGTAGGATTAACCGTTTTCGAGAAAAATTCATTTGAAGGTGAAATTCCACAGTTCGAGGACAAAAAATTAAATACTAAAATGTTGAAAACCAATGACCTCGATGACAGACTACATATCTTTCTAGTTTATTTCCATCACTCATCATCAATCGAAGAAACACTCTTTGTCAAGGCATTGCAGTTTAAATACGCTGTAATTATATGCGACATAAATGTGGAGAAAAAAAAGCAGAAACAAATTAACAACTTTGTAGACAACTCAAACTTTAAAGTATACAAAACAGATCCAACTTTCCTTATGGAAAACAACCCAGACTCGACTCCTGATTTACTCTTCTACACTAAAAATCTAGAAAACAATATCGAACAACTTAAGCTTATCCCAGACCTGGGATCTGACCACATGGCATTCCACATTAAGTTTAACTTAGATATACAGCCTAATCCACATATAAATTCTACTCCAAACACAAATAAATGCGATATAGAAAAACTAAACTCCGACCTATTACACTTTATAGAGAACACCAATGGCAATAAAAATAGAGAAATCATTACCCAATTCCATACTGTACTGTCCAATGGAATAATTAAACATAGTCCACTTACAGCTAAGAAATATTACACCCAAAAACTACCTAACGAAATTATATTAAAAATAAAGGAGAAAAGAAAAAAATATCGTGAATACAAAAACTCAAACAACGATATGCTTAAAAGGGAAATAAATGAACTCAATACAAACATTAAGGCACAACTCCAAAGCTTCAAAACAAACAAATGGCTCCAAACGTGTAATGAAATTAACAAGGACCAAGGTAAATCATTTTGAAACAAAATAAAAAAACTTTCAAAGTACAAAGGTTCCGTTCAAAAACATGACATAGAAAGAAACGGAAAAATATACTCAACGGACAATGAAAAAGCACAAATTTTTAAAACTCATTTTGAAAAAACATACAGCCCCGGAGATGACCCTAATTTTGAAGAACGGAACTTTAACAAGATAAACGAATGGTACACAGAATATTTTGAACAAACACCAACAAATCAAGATATGGAAATATCTGAAGAAACCTTTGACATACTTTCATCTGGCAGACACTGCACCTGGAATTGACAATGTTACACGTAAAATACTCAGAAAACTTCACCATGACATACACTTATTTATCCTCAAAATATACAATTTCTGCATCAATAATCAGTATTTTCCAGTAGAATGGAAAACTGGATTAATGATCACTATTCCAAAACCAAATGCAGACCATCAAAAAGTAACCAGTTACAGGCCAATTACTCTCTTACCCGTGATTGGAAAAAATTTCGAGAAGATAATGAAGTTAATTTTTATGGAACACCTAGAAGAAAAAATTCCAAAATACCAATTTGGGTTTAAACCTCAATGTTCAACGATACATCCACTAGTAACACTAATCTCAAACGTTCAAGCCTCTCGACTATCTGGTAAACACAGTGCTGCACTTCTTATGGACATACAAGCTGCTTTTGACACAGTGTGGCATAAAGGCCTCCTATTTAAACTCAAGACACTTGGTTGCCCAGATATTCTAATCTTCCTTATAAAAGACATGCTTGAGAATAGAAAACTTCGGATAAAAATTAACGACATACTATCAGAAGAATTTTGCCCATTACAAGGGGTCCCTCAAGGATCTCCACTATCCCCGTTGCTATACAACATATACTGTTATGGCATGTATAGCGAGGACCAAAATTTTTTAGAAAAGCATGCCTGCATAATTCAATTTGCAGACGACACGACAGCAGTGGCGCATGGCTCCAGTTTAAAAACCACCATGAATTCCCTTCAAGACCTTATAAATAAAATCACCAAATGGTTCAATAAATGGCGACTAAAACCCAACCCTACAAAATTCCAGTTAGTCCTTTTCCACCATAAAATCATTCCACTCTCACCAACCATTACCATGTATAACACCCAAATATCACCTAGGCCCCATGCAAAGTACCTCGGAATGTGTATTGACTCGAAGCTGAAAATGAACCAACACGTAAATGCTATTAAATCAAAGACAAAAACTAGAGCAGGCTACTTCAAAAGTCTCACATTCAAACAAAGAGGAATAAGTACTAAAACAGCAAGTACAATCTACCAGTCAATATGTAGACCGATGCTCGAATATGGACACATTATCCTAACAAACTGCAACAACCCTGTCAAGAAAAACCTGCAGATAGCAGAAACCAGCTGTTTGCGTAAAATCACCAAACTCAGACATCCCCAAAACCCGCTTCACAATCCCTCAAATGAACTCCTCTATTCCTCCACAAAAGTCAAACCGATCTTGATGCGACTAGATGATCTCAGCAGCAGATTTGCCCACAAGGATATTAATATTAATTTAATTGAAGATTTAATTATTGAGAGAGATAGACTAAACCCTAAATACAAAACCCCAGTCAACACTATTTACGAAAATATGTTACAAGGAAGAAATACTTAATTAATTTTTTTTTACTTTACTTTATTAATTATATAAGTTCTTTTTTTTTATATACAAATATCTTAAAACATTTTATATACATATGTATTATATACACGGTGTATTTGAAATAACAGATGATTCTACATCATAAAATATGACAAAAAGTTCCCATAAACATATGCCTAAAAATGCGTCATAAGGGAGCTACGCCCCTTTGAAAGTGGCTAAAAAAATCGGTTTTTATTTAATAACTCAGGAACCCTTTGAGATATATCAACGAGGTTTTGCACGTCAACTAATTCTATCCAGGCCCGTTTGTGTGTGTTATTTTCATGTACTTATTTTAACCAGGGGTGTGCGAAACGGAGGGGGCTTATCAGTTTTTTGTCCCAATCTTTTTTCTGTGTAACTTTTTTGCAATTTTATTTTTGAAATATGATTCCTCAGGTCAAAATACATAAAAAAGGTACTTGTTGTAATACTGTAGGATTAACCGTTTTCGAGAAAAGTTCATTTGAAGGTGAAATTTCACGGTTCGAGGACGAAAAATTAAATACTAAAATGTTGAAAACCAAAATTTTAATGATGCAGGGCGAATGTACATTAAAAACTAAGAAAAAAACCTCATATACAGTTACTGCCAAAAATCAATCCTAATAGAGCTATGGTATCCTAAATATGCACCATTTTTAAAGGGCTATGGTAGCTTTAAAAGCGTTTTTTCGACCTACAAGTATGGAAACTTTTTTTCTTAGTTTTTGATGTAGAATAACATTGCATCATTAAAATTTTGGTTTTCGACATTTTAGTATTTAATTTTTCGTCCTCGAACCGTGAAATTTCACGTTCAAATGAACTTTTCTCGAAAACGGTTAATCCTACAGTATTAGAACAAGAGTACCTTTTTTATGTATTTTGACCTGAGGAATCATATTTCAAAAATAAAATTGCAAAAAAGTTACACAGAAAAAAGTTTGGGACAAAAAACTAATAAGGCCCCCCCGTTTCGCACACCCCTGGTTTAAATAAGTACGTGAAAATGACATACAAAGATGGGCCTTATTAGGATTAATTCACGTGCAAAACCTCGTTAATATATCTCAAAGGGTTCCTGAGTTATTAAAAAAAAAACTATTTTTTTAGCCCAATTTCAAAGGGGCGTAGCTCCCTTATGACGCATTTTTAGACATATGTTTATAGGAACTTTTTTTCATATTTTATCATGTAGAATCACCTGTTAAAATTTCCTACGCTATTTCAAATACACCGTGTATATATATATACACGGTGTCCCACGGTAGACAAATCAGTCAAACTGTGGCGTTATTAACAAAGATACCAACATGAAACTTTTACCAGTCAATATGGACCTAATTATCTTCAATTGACCCAAAACAAAAGTTTTCTACTCTTTTTTGGTTTTGAGCTAGAGCTCCACACATGCACTTTTAAAAGCATAACAATACTTTCAAATGCCAAAATTAAAAAAAGTAACAATTTTTCTTTATCATATGATAGTTTTTTTCACTAAAAACAATAATTTTCGATTTAAATTCTTAATTTTATAAAACCTTAAAAAAGGGCAATTGCATAATGGAATGACCCCGCTATGGCAAAAGAGTAGGATGCGTTGAAATTAAATTTTTTAAATAAGTCGTATATGATGACAATAAATGTCAAATTTGATTTTACATTATAATCAAAAAATTAACAAAGCAAGATTTTTATAAAACCAAGTTTTGAATGCCAAAATGATAACTTTAGAAGTAAAGAAAGAAATTATTTTAACTTATGGAGAATGTGCTCGAAATTTAAGAGGAAACAACGAGAAGAATAGTAGAAAAGTTCCCCGATGATAGTAAATTATTTAAATTTATTAACTTGCTGCTTGATTTGAATCCATTTGAATCGTGGAAGACTCGCAAAGAATTAGAATTATTTGCTAATAATAGATTTTGTGAAATGGCATTTATATTCCCATGATTCTCTGAAGTTAGATGCGTAATTTTAACCTTTTTTCATCAGAACTGGAGTGATTTGGGAAAACCTAAGGACTAACATGGATTTATTTGAAATATTGTACAAAACAATTCTAATAACACTGAAAATATTCTGGAAAGGCGTAATATTTTGTAGATGTATGGAATTTGACACAATGATGAGTTAATTAATTCAAATATCATAAATACGTCTTGCGTTTCGCATATTAATAAATAATATTAATAATAACAATCAATTTGATATTTTAACTTATGAGAATTATTCTTAGTATCATTTAACTTTTAATTCCAACCAAAATGTACGTAATTAATTACATAACAATAAATTAATTGACTAAATTGCCCATAATATGACAGTTTTTTTCCTTTGTTCTTCTGTATTTGGTCTAATTTTGGTCTGGTTTGGTTCAAAAAAACAAAACAAACGACTAAGAACAAAAGCACGAAGTAGGACTAGATGAAGTGACCCTAATATGCAGGGCCGGACAGAGCCAGCCCGGGCCCCGGTGCAACTTTTTACTCGGGCCCCCATTTTTTCAAAACATAATTGTCCCATGCAGGCCTGCAGCTAAGGCACTGAGGGCCGAAGCGGCGCCCCCATTCATTAACTGACTGTTTTATTTTCATAGTTCAGCAAGCTTAAGTATGTAAAAAATAATAAAGTCTTAGCGCCGCAGGCGAAATTTTTTTAAATTTTGATAGCTCTGGCGCCGCAGGTAATTTTTTTACAAATTTTAAGCTTTTGCAAGCTTGAACTAAAAAAAATACGTAGGTTAATTAGCCCTAGCGCCGCGGGCGAATTTTTTTACAAATTTTAAAACACTAGTAACAGTGCACTATTATTTTTTACAAAAATTAAAAAAGGCTTAAGCGCTGCCGCGGCGAAATTTTTTCTATTGCCCATTTGGAACGAGATCTACTTATTTGCTTATTTTGACGCCTTATTGATCTGGGGGAGTATAAATAAATAAACTGTTTATTAAAAACTTCTGTCGCCGGGCCCCCTTCGAGCCCGGGCCCCGGGTAATCTGTACACCCTGCACCCCCCTGAATCCGGCCCTGCTAATATGAACCAGCTGCAACTTCATGCAACTGCGAGGGAAGGGGGTTCTTTACAAGCTAATTAATTATGTTTTTTTAAATCTCATAATTATAAAACATGTTTTATCATAAGTTGTCCAATAGGTTTTATAATAACTTGCTTTACCAATACTTTCATTATGATATAGACTTGACTTCGTAAAAAAAACTGCTAAGATTAATCTAAGATTAATCCAATCATACCAATTAAAAAATATGATTGACCGCAAAAAATCAAAATTTATTAGTAATTAAGTAATACACTCTGTAGTATAAAATACCCTAGTCCACAAGGTCCTTACTAAGTCTAAGTAAAAATCTAATTTATAACATTATTTGACATTTATTTTTATCGTGAACGTCATATTTGCAAACATTTATTTTCATAGCATCCTCTCTTTTACATTAGCGGGGTCATTCCATAATGCACTTACCATTTTTTACCGTTTTCTAAAATTAAAAATTTAAATAGAAAACTATTATTTTTAGTAAAAAAAACTATCATATGATAAAGAAATGATATTATTTTTTTAAATTTTGGCGTTAAAAATGTTATTATGCTAAAAAAAAATTCTGTTTGTTGCTCTAGCCTAAAAACAGAAAAAAGTACAACACTTTTTTCTGGCGTAAATTGAAGGTAACTAGGTCTATATTGACTGGTAAAAAATATATTTTAATAGCTTTGATAATAACGCCACAATTTGACTGATTTGTCTACCGTGGGACACCGTGTATAC
>CAUEHQ010000554.1:0-19741 GCA_958510825.1 Brachypterus glaber
TGAAGAATAATCTGGAACAAGCATTAGTATCGTGGCAAGAAATCTTGATATGTCTGTCCTGTGTTTAATGAACTCTAAAAGATGAAGAAAAGCATTATTTTTAGCAAACTCGCGTTCAATGTATGCTAAAGAATATGTTCAAAATGACCTCCACCAACTTGAACACATAAAGCAGCTCTTTTTAACAGACTTCTCCTGGCATTAATAATCATATTTGGAGTTACTAACTCAAGCGCTTCATGTATTCGGTCTTCTAGTTCTTCTACAGTGTCTGGCATATTTCTATACACTAAATTTTTTACATGGTCCCATAAAAAGAAGTCCATTGGAGTGAGATCAGGGGATCTAGGAGGCCACCTTCTGGGACCCCCACGGCCTATCCAACTGTTTGGAAAACTGATGTCGAGTTGGCTTCTTGCCGTTTCTGAGAAATGCACTGGACAGCCATCATGTTGAAACCAGATGTTATCCACATTTGCCAACCTTTGAAGTGGGATGTCATCAATAAGATTTTCCACTTCATCCCTTAAGAAGTTAGTGTAGGTTTCGCCATTCAATCTGCCAGGAAACTCATGGGGTCCAACCTAAAAACAAATATTTTAAGCATTTTATGGTGGTTTATTTCTCAAAATAACTTACTATAGCATCTCCCAATATTCCGGCCCAAATATTCAAGGAAAACCTTCGTTGGGGATTTCCTTGCCTGAAGGCATGGGGATTTTCCTGTCCCCAAACATGAGAATTCCTTGAATTAAAAAAACCATATCTTTGAAACCCAGACTCATCCGTAAAAAGAATGCTTTTTACAAAGTTTTCATTTTCTTGATGTTTCTGCAACAGCCATGTGCAAAATTCGACTCGTAAAGGATAGTCCTCCGGTGTCAAGCATTGTACTCGAGTGTAATGAAAGGGATGCATTTTTTCATCTTTTAGAATTCGTTGAACAGAGGTCTTAGACATATCAAGATTTCTAGCCACGATACTAAGGCTTGTTTCAGGTTCTTCTTCAAAAGCCTGAATGACAGCTTCTTCGTTATCAACAGTTCTTGCAGTTCGCGGAGGGCCTCCAATCTCTTTTTTGTTAAATTTCCAAAATTTCTTGCCCTTTGCACCAATCTTAAAATAACATTTCTGCTAGGATGTTCTCTATTGGGAAAACGAATAGAATATTCTACAGATGTAGCTAAAGCACTCCGGCCACACTCGCCATATAAAATTAGCATTTCGCAATACTCTTCTGAAGTAAACATCATGAAAGTTTTGATATTTTTTTATGACATTAATAAATATTTATGTCAAATTAATCACCATGTCAACCTACAGAATATGTACCTGCAATAATTAAATTTACTTCCATAGCTACAAATTCAACCTTTAATGGTAATTTATAATCAGCAACAGTATTGGTCCACTTAAAGCGTTCTTATTTTTGAATTGAACGAAGATGGATTTTTTTTGAAATTTTTTTCATATTTTCCAGAGGGTTTTTAATATACCCTCAAATTTCGGTAAGCGAGTTCTGGAACAGGCTGTATATTGGGACACTTTTTCGTAAGGGCTTTTTCGTAACGGTTCTTTTCGTAACGGTTTCAGCCCTCTACCCCCCCCACCACCGTCTTAAACATATTAGTGTTAAAAAAAAAATTCTTTACGGTGTACTCTTTTCTAGGTTAAAAACTTTAAATATTGGTTTATTAGGTTTAAAATTTAAAAGTTAAATGCATAATCTATAATCAATAGATTATATCCGTTTCACCTACATATGATTTTTAAAATCTAATTAAGCTAGTTGGATAAATTAAAAAGGAACAAATAATTTTTGTACAATTTCAACTATTTTAATTACTAATTTATAATAAATTTATACTAATAAAAATTTAAAAAAAAATATATAGTTTTTCGATTTAATTACCATACTTTGGCGATACTTAGTTAACTATCTAGAAATTAGTTTTAAAGGGATCTTTCTAACTTCAAATTTTACAAATGATTTTTTTAAACATTTTTTTTTATAATATAGAAAAAAAAAGATATCGTTGTGAAATTTTGTATGCATATTCAAAGAATACAAAAAAAAATTGCGCCATTTTTTTACCATAAAATTAAAAAAAAACATTGAAAAATGGTGGTCGCCATGATTCCGGTCGTTTGAATAAACTGAAAAAAAAACAAAACGAGATATTATGCAGTGTTGAAGTGCGAACTAGAAGAATATTTTTGGCCAAAAAATAACAAAATGGCAAATATTTATTATTTTCGAATATATTTGAAATTTTTTGAAAACATCCAAACGTCCTCCATTTTGTTATTTTTTGGCTATAGCGACTTCAATACTGAATAATATCCCGTATTTTTTTTTTCAGTCAATCCAAAAGGCCGGAATCATGTCGATCACCGTTTATTGATGTTTTTTTCAACAACATTTATGGCCAAAAAATGGCTCTTTAAAAATCATTTTTGTATTCTCTTAATATACATAAACATATCTACAAATAATGCAGTGTAATATGGTATAAAATACATTAAGAAAGAAAGAAAAATGCAGTTATGTGTACCCATTTTTAGTATTATAATCTTTTAAAGAACAATGTTAAAAATAGGCCGTTTTTGGCCTCTTCGTGCAAACGTATGAAATATAAAAATTCCTATAGATTTGGACATGCTGAACACGATGCCGACCTTCAAAATTACAGAAACCGTGTGAAAGACTCATAAAAAGGTAAAAAAAGGTTGATTTTGAGCTATTAATGCCAGGTATAATACTTGCTATTAATCAATTTCGGTGAATTTTGCGACATAAGCCGATAGGCGAGTGGCGTAATCACCAAAATGATAAATAGCTATTATACGCGAGTAGAATACTATACTTTATCTTGCGGGTGATTACGCCACTCGCCACTCTATCGGCTTATGTCGCAAAATTCACCGAAATTGATTAATAGCAAGTATTATACGCTCATTAAATAATATACTATTTTTACGCATCGTTGGCTCAGAATTGACCTATTTTAACCTTTTTACAAAAAAAAAAACAGTCTTCCAGGAGGTCTCTGTCACTTTTAAGAACGGAATCGTGTTCAGTGTTCTCTAATCTATAAAGAATATATTTTTCCACCTGGCATTAATAGCTTAAAATCCACCCTTTTTTACCTTATTACGAAAAAAAAAACAGCCTTCTACACGGTTTCTGTAATTTTAAAGGTTGGCATCGTGTTCAGCATGTCCAAATCTATAGGATTTGGATGTTTCATAGGTTTGGACCAAAAACGACCTATTTTTTAACATTGTTCTTTCGAGTTTTCATTTACAAAATAATATTTTTTAAAATTTTAGGTACCTTAGCAGATGACCATCCCGACGTCTGGACGTCTGCCACGGCGAGTCTTCATACCGATAGGCTTTGCGGATGAGCGGCGCACAGGAACAACTTAGTTTGTTGCCCATGGCTGCGGGGCACTGGCACTGCCCCCTCTGTCACCATATGTCTCCGCCAAATTCCTGCCCTCTAGCACCCCACTGGCCGCGAGCGCCCCTGTTTAACGATTGAGAGCGCTGGTGGTGGCTGCCGGAAGCTTTACCGTGTTTGTGCTGAAACAAAAAAAAAATGGTTAAATTTGACTATATCTCATTGGTTTTTAAAGTTAGTATAGGGTTGTGACCACTCTAACGTCTTGTAATTAAATTTTTTTTTTATTTCAGTGTTAAAAAATTAAAAATACCATAAATATTTACTTAGTAGATTTTGGAAAAAAGGAAGAAAACTTTTTTCATGGTATAAAATACCTAGAGCTACGAAGAAATCCATAAATTAATTAATGAGATATTTGATACACATATATTAATATAGGTTTAATAATCAAACTGTATACCTAAAATAGATTGAAATATAAATGTATTAGTAAATCTCTTATGCAGAACAGTAGTAGTTAAACCATCAGCAGATCTGTACACGAACTAAGAATAGTAATACTACGTTTACGACATCAAGTAGTAAATTCTCATTCATTTACACTTATTCGTTTTCTTTTAAACTTCCTGACATCATAATTTTATAAATAATGGGCTATAATAGTTTAACGTCTATAGCTATTAAAGAAGGCAGGTTAGAAAATGTACTCGCTCATGTGGGGTAAAAATGGTTTTTTCAGAAATTTGTTATTTTTAGACCGCACTGTACATTAAGGTATTTAAAAAAAACACGTTTTTCTTTAAGCGTACTAAAATGTTCATATTTTATAACAGAACACACTAGTTAAAAGCGATCTATTTTTATACAGTAAAAAAATGAGTTCATTGTTGTACGCCGTAAAAAAAAGGTAGTTAGCAAAACCACTACTGGCGGCAGCACTCTTTGACTTTGATGACAGCCATACTTCAAAATTGTGGTTGACTCGAGATTCTGTGCAAAAAACTTGTGTGAAATTGATTAAAAATGATTAAAGAAGAATATATGGTTTGGACCTACAAATCTCTCTGAAATTGAAAATGCTACATTAGACAAGTTACCATCGAAATCGCGAAAAGTGTACGATTTAGCCTACGAAAACAAATTAAAATGAGCTAAGGAAGGTTTAAATTTATTTCGAAAGGATGTAATTGGCTTATTTTAATAAAAAAAACATACTTTATTACTGAATAGATTAAATTCAAAAATTAATATTTAAAAAATATATATAGGATGCTTGAAGAAAAAATAGTAGTTTCAACTCAGAGGAAAAGTGCTTTTTTACTCGTCTGTAGTTTCCGGACTCCGCTTCGGGTCGTAAATTCTACAGACTAGTAAAAAAAGCTTCACTTTTCCTCTTAGTAAAAAAATATACAATTTTTAAGTTTAAAGTCTCCTCTCATGTCTTAAAAAGTACCGTGACAACATTATGTGCCGAATTCCAGCCAAAAATTAAAATAAATTGGAAAAAATTAAAAATAATATAATATGTATTTTTTTAATAAAGTATTAGTTTTTAATCAGTTATATCCGGAATATCTCATGCCAAATGTCTAAATACAAATCTGTGCCTTTAAACTTAAAAAAAAAAACGAAATTTATTAATCACCTAAGGGGACGTTCAAATATTACGTAAGCAAATTGGGGAAAATTCATACAATTCACTCCCCGGTTCTCGCTTTTTTAGAGGTTGTAGAGATTTGATGTTTTGGCTACTCCCCTAATAGGTGGGTAGCCAGAATATGAAATTTCTACAGTCTTTAATAAAGCGGGAACCGAGGTATGAAGTGTATACATTTAGATGTATATTTTGTCACAATACTTGAACATCCCCTAACTACTTCGTTTAAAATGTAATCAATTATTTATTTATTTTTTCAGTTTTCAAATGAAGGGGGTGGGGCCAATTTAATTTCTTTGAGCTAAAAAACATTTTTTTTTAATTGTCGAACTGTATATCTTCATGACTTGTTTATTATTCCCCTAAAGGTTTCCATCTGCTTTAGGGTCATCTTGCGACGTACTCGAAGTGGGTCATCCAGTGACATATTAATTTATTTATAAGCTATAGCCTTCTGTTCGTAGATTAGATATTTAACGAAACCCGACTAAACCTTTATTACGGGTTGCTACACCCGTTATTGAAAATGTCCAAAAAATTATTTTCATTTTCATGATATTCTAAAATGTCATAAAAAATTAATTTAATGTCATTAGCAAGGAAATATTTTCCGATCAAGCTGAAATATTTACAAAAATTAGTGCTATATTTGTGCTCTTTAATGTCCGCTTTTTAGAATTTGTGCTCGCGTTACAAAAAAGTTATGGTTATTTTTAATTGGCATTACCATCGTCACGCTATGAGGCCACATCTTCCGATCGACTTTTGTCAAAAAAATGTGATAGAAGTTCGTATTCAAAAATGACAAAATGTCGGTCTGTTTGTTTTACCGTCTGTCTATTTGTAATAGAATTTTAACTTTTTTGTAAATTAATTAATTCTATTTAAAATCTATTTTAGATTTTTTAAATCCGGCTTCTATTGGTGGCAGAATTTTAAAAGAAATTATTAAATTATAGATTTACAGTAATTTTTGAAATAATATAGTTATTTCAAAACTTGATATTAGAATAAAACTGTAATATTACACTGCCATTCTAAAGTTAAAGGGTAAATTTAATAGTTATTTATGGTACTTGTGGGTAAAGTAAGATATTGCCCATGTTGTTGTTTTACTGTTTAACGTCGTTTTTCGCTGCTATGAAGATATTGCCCATGAGAAAATTAACCTGCTGACATTTACAAGTAAATAATTTGATAAGTGACAGTTGAGTGGGTAAAATAAATAATTATCCACGCAATAAAGTAAAAGCCACGCGGGGGTTATTATTGAGTTTATCTATTTACAATAAAGCTGGTAATTGTCTTATTATCTGTATGTATTGGACACAATACAATACAATATAAGTGGGGTTGTGAGGCATGGTACTGCCTTTCATCACTGTGACCAATGAGATCTATTGTGAATCCCTTACGCAATTTAGTCCACATCAAAGTTTAGGCTTTCAAAGAAGCCCAAGAGTTTTTTGGGGGCTACTTGGGATATATCCGCAGGTCTTGGGTATCCCTGTTCTAGATATTGTAGCCTTTTGCGAGCAATGGCTTCGCAGAAGCACATATTGTGTTCGGCCGTTTCTGGTGCTTCTGAGCATAGACGGCAAATGTCGATGTTCCCATTTTTTTAAGATGATATCTTAACGGGCAGTGTCCAGTTAACAGCTCTGTATAGGTCTTTAGGTCCACCTTGCTGAGATCGAGTAACTTTCTTGTTCGTTTAGGTTCATATTTTAAGAATATTTTGGCATGTCTTAAGTTTTGGTCTTTCCAATATCGAGTTTTGATTTTGGTTTCCCATCTCTTAATTGCCTCTACCTGATGGCTTTTGTTAAAGCCACAGAAAGGTTCAGGGCCAATAAATTGAGCGCATGCTGCCTCTCTCGCGAGAGAGTCCGCAGGCTCATTGCCTTCAACACCCTCGTGTCCTGGCACCTACATCAAGGAAACCTAGTTGGTTTCTGCCAATGTATTGGATAAAGATATTTTTAAAATTACTTTAATACTGTATTAAATTAATACAATTTTAAAATAATATTGTAATTTTAAAACTTGATTTCAGGATATCTCGTCGTTATCAAAAAATTAAAGGGTAAATTTATAAATTTAGTCAAATTTCCTATAAAACAGTAAAGCTTTAGGTAAATCATATACAGTTCTCCGCATGAAAGAAAGTCTCCGAAGTAATGGGGAGGAATCATTCGCACTCTCTTCTTTCCATCAAGAGCGTTATAAGGCGTGCGTGCCTACATCGGGCCTCCCACGCACAGACATATTTACCGTAGGCGCAGATCCGTGCGTCAAACTATACAATATTATCTACTATTCTCTAATATTAACTCTATTTTTTACTAAAATATAAAAATACTGTAAAATATTTACATTTGCGAATTATTTTTTTTTACTAAAGATTAACTTTTTAACTAAAGATTTTCCCAGCTCAATTAGGAAAAGCAGAGTATGAATAAAATTGGTGGCGTAAAATTGCAGTAAAATCCCCTAGGTATAAAAATTCTATTGTTAAAGAAAGCGCCTATTAAGCCACTGTTGCTTGTAAAAATATTATGTTCTACATGTTGAAAGAGTTTTAAAATTTAAAAACGTAGGTAATATTAAACTAATTACTTTCCTTTGAAATATAATCCATAAGAAAAATATTAAAATCTTTTGTAGAGATTTAAGATATTTTCTTAACAATATTTATATTTTACTCTCCGCGGAGAGCTCCGTCCCAAAAAAAAAATATATTTTTTCTATTTTGAGACTCTTACAAGCTCACAATCACACGCATTTTGAGTATTCTTATAGGCCCATAAGAGGTCTCTACTTTTTTTTTCTGTTGGGTTGGCAACATACAAAAGCCTGTCTCTTGACGTTTTGCGTGTAAATGTCAATGTCGATTTAAAGTATAATTTTTTACAAAATTGTGTGTTTGGGTTATTTTTTACCGTGTTAAAATTGTGTACTGGTTAATTGCAGAGAAAAAAGAAGAGATGACTGTAAAATATATCAAAATATCATTTGTTCTTAGAATTTTAAACATAGTGTAAACTGTAATGCCAACCCAAAACAAAAATCCCTAATCAGTCATCAATTTAAATGTAAGTTTTTTAGCAAAATAGAAAAAAATAGCAAAATAGAAAAAAATGTATAAAGCAGTCGTTTCATAACACGTTTTTAGAGCACCAATACTGGCCGCAAGCGGCTCGTTTTCTAAACTTGTACTCGTGCGCTAAAAACGTATGTTATGAAACTAGTACTTTAGTATACCATTATTCTATTTAAGGCAACAAATAAAAATTGTTTTCAACGTACATTATAAAAATAAACTGAATATTCGGTTACAAATGGATAGAAAATCGGAAGTTACTATCCTGTACAATAGTACTTTTAGTTTTGATAAAAACACGTCAAACATTTCATGTCAGTCCTTAAATATTAAAGTACGCGACTTTAGAACTATACTGTTTTTAACAAAAATTAAAGTACATTTTTATAGGATCATAACTTCCTATCCATTTGTAACTATTATAGCACAGTATGCCAAAATCTAATAATTCTGTCATTGAAAATAAATTATTTTATTTTAAGTAATTTACGAACGATGCTGTTCTAAAGAAGTCGTGGAAAATAGTATATTACGCACCGAGTATGTGAACTTAGTTTTTAGTGCACGAGAGTGCTTATTTTTTTACGAGGCGCAGCCGAGTATTTATTTTTTCTACGACCTAACACCTAAACAAAAAAAAATCGCAAAAATTGCCTTAAAATAAATTTGTCAATTTGAGGTTATATTTTTGACGTTTACTTATTTTCTGACAGCAGATATGTAAAATCAGCTGATTTTCACTTTCCAACTGTTATCATAGGAAACGGGTAGAAAATAGACACTAACTACTAGCTTGGTCGCATGAAAAAATAAGTTTTCCTACGACCTAGTTAGTAGTTAGTGCCTATTTTCCACCCGTTTCTTATGACAACAGTTGGGAAGTGACGATCAGCTGATTTTTCATATCTGCTGTCAGAAAATTAGTAAACGTCAAACACAAAACCTCAAATTTACGTCCAAACTAATTAGAAAATTTTTGCGTTTTTTTTTATTTTTAGGTCTTAGGTCGTAGGAAAAATATTATACGCACCTCGACGCAAACCATCTTAGTGCATATCGAGTGCTTTTTTACTCGGCTGCGCTTCGTCACTGTCGTACACTAAAAACTAGGTTCGCGTACTCAGTGCGTAATATACTATTTATGGTTATAGGCTTATTTGTTTTAACGTGATAGTGATTCAGGCCTAAAGCTACCTCTCGCCTTACGCTTCCTTACCCGCAACGCCTATACTTGGTTTTCCCTCTCACTTTCCGTTGCCCCCGCGGTCCATACTTTCAATATGAGTCACTATCACGTAAAAACGGATCATACTTTATGGTCTGTTTCTTCAAGCAAGATAGTAAATTAAAAATAGCACAGTGAATATTTTCAAAACGGATTCCAATATTGGATGTGCGAATATACTGCGTAGTTTATTTTATAAAACATATACTATATTCTATACACAAACATATACTATTCAAAACTGTTGTAAAAATATTTACTGTGCGATTTTTAATTTACTATCTTGCTTGAAAACAGACCATAGTTGAACCCTTGCGAAATATAACTCTTACGAAGTTTTTGCTAGCGAAGTTTTAAATTATGTGAAGTTTTTTTTTTGACAAGTTTTTTTTTGTTGCAAAATTATTTCTGCGTTTATTTTAAAAACTATTGTATGTTTACCGTAATAAATAATATATGGTAGACTGTATTTATATATAAAGTATATGTATAAAAATAGATAAGTGCAATGAACTTGCTTTAGTAGGGCATTAAGTTACATTATGTAGGCGTCTTAAGTTTAAGTTTTAAATAGATTTTCTTATTAGTGACATTATATGCGCAATTTATAAATAATTTAATTAATATAATTATTTAATGAATTTATTAAACATTTGATTTATCTATTTTTCCAGTCATCGTAGTATACTACTATAACTATTACTCTGCACTTCTTAGTTAAAACGTCCTAACTAACATTGATATATTCACTAAATTTTTCGAATAAATGGTTAAATTCCCTGACCTCCAGGTTTTAATTTCAATTTCCCTGGCTTTTCCCTGACTTCCCTGGTTTCACTGACTGGTGGAAACCCTGAAGAATAGATAAATATGGCATAGAACAACCGGTGTAGGCAGATAAGCCGAAAATGACAAAAATTTTACTTAGGACGTTTTAACTAAGAAGGGCAGTACTGTTATACTGTTGAGGATTAGCAGCTCAGATCGGCAGTCAGCAATCAATCACCTACTACTATAATTTAAAAACTAGATAGATGGAATAAAATATTAAAATTTTTATAATTTTCATTAGAATTAAAAAATCCTTTCGGAGTCAAAATCTACAAATATGCCCACCTTTCTGTTTGTAAATAATTATATCTTTAGTGGTTTTGCACATCTTATGTCCTTACGAAGTGCCCAAAAAATAAAATTATTTGTTTTTCCTGCAATAACTGTTTATTGCTTTCATCAATAAAAGATTTAATTTTAGCAAAGAATTTACTTTAATCATTGGAAAAAATACCCATTTCGGCCTATGCTGAGCAAAACCGTGGGCAAAGACCATGAAAACATGAAAAATAACATTCCTTTGCTCGCACGTTAAGTCACCCTTATTCATTTAAAATCTTTCACCCTCTCGCCCTTATATATAGGTTTGTGGCTCACAGGAGTAAATCAGTAATACGTTATTGAGCAGTGTTGCCAATTTTTACTATAATATAAAATGGGGTGAGCAGACATTAAAATTTTAATGGGATATAGTAATATTAGCCGATCGATTTTTAATTTTTAGGCTAGATTTTCATAAAGTCGAATTACTGTCAACCTTTAAATTTATCCAGGATGATTAAGAAATATAAAAAGTAAATCTGATATTTTAGGTGGTGATGTCACATTAAAAAAGCTACAACCTACCAAAAGAGCAACAGTATATATTTTTTCTACGACTGATTTAGAATGTAAGCAAATACACATACTTTTTAAATACAGAATGAATCCATTCTAGCGGTATAAATATTCCATATTAAGTGTTAGAATAAGCACATGTAGTGCCATCTCTTGTTTATAAAAGTAAAGAAAACAGTGACAAAATTAGCAAAAATATATTTATGTTACGATGAAATATTGAATAATTTAATGCAATTTAAAGTTTTGCGTTAAAATTACACAAAGTTTATTAGATTTTCTTAATATTTAACCAGTTGTTTATCAATTTAGTTCAAAAAATTAAAACTGCTCTATCTATTGTTAAATATTTAAACTTGATATCTGCCACAGCAATCTGACATAACCTTCAATTTTTGCATTATAATTTGTAAATATATGCTAAAATTAAGTAAAAATCTTTTTTTAGTACTGATTTGATAAAGATATTAAATAACATTAATTGCTTTATTTAAAAATATGTATTTTGTTGCATTTACAATGTCGAGTCACAAAAAAATTGTTTTTAACCTTGTCCGCAGTTTAAAGCCAAACAGTGTTTCATATTTGCAGTCGAAGAAAAAGTATAATCTACAACACGTATGGAATAGTCATTTCGCGTTCGCGGGACCCTCATACTCGCCTACCGGCTCGTATGACAAACTTTCCCCTCGCTCGGAATATTGTCTATTCCATACTAGTTATAGAATATACTATTTTTAGAAATCACCATTATTTATTTAGTTTTTGATTCGAGAAATTCAATAGGCTAATATAAAATAAAAAAGATCTCTTACTAATAGATAATTAAATAATCTGATTTCTGTCACTTTAAATGTTTTAGTTCTTTGTCCAATTTTTACTAGTTAAAACCAAGAAAATAGGTTTTAATAGTTTAAAGTATTTATTTGAGAAAATGTCAGTCAAGGATATTTGATTTTTATGAAAATTTCAAAAAAAAGTATTCCTGTTTATATTGTATTGCATTATCTGAATAATAGTAATCATATGCCAAGGTAGAAAAGGTATTATTTATAGCCGAGCTTATTATATCCCGAGATCGCATCGAGGGATATAAGAGAGCAAGGCTGTAATATTCTTCTCTACCATGGTTTATATATTTTTTTATTTTTATTATTTAAGCATGTTTACATTAATAATAATAAAGTAAACTGTTTGCTGGATCTTTATCTACCGCAAAAAACTAATTTACCTTTGAAATCGCCATTTTTATAACAAATGAATTAACTCCTTCCGAAGCCTCACCTATAAAGACTGTGGCATTAGCACATACACCGCCAGTAAAATCTACAAAGCTATCTGAAGACCACTCCTGGAATACGGACATCCACTCTTCTTAAATGCTAACAATCCTGCAAAAGAAAATATCCGTGTGGCAGAGACTTCCGCTCTTCGAAGGATAACCAAAATTAGACACCCAACCAATCCCCTGCATAATCCTTCCAACATTCGCCTTCTTCAGTTAACATCTACTACTCCTATTACCTCCCGCCTACAAATTCTCTCACATAAGTTTGCTAAATCAGAGTTCAACCAGTCACTGCTCGACCGATTCTGTATAAAGCGCAACAACAGACCTGCCAAAGCCAAATATCCAGAAAAGACTCTATGGGAACTACTACAAGATCTGAACGAATAAATGTTTTACATATATGTACAATTTTTTTTTCTTTTTTTGCTGCAAAACAATAAGTTATTTATTTTTTTTTTTTTTCATAAAGTTTATTTTTGTTATTTACAGTCATACTGTTACTATTACTATTTATATTGAATACTGGCTGAAGGACCTCGGTCAATGGCCTTTTGTATAACTTTTGTTGTCAATAAACTACTTTAAATTAAAATGAATTAACTCCTTCCCTAAAAATTGAAAGTACTAGTAGCATTTTTATATTTTTAAAATGCGTGAATACTTATGGGTAAGTATTTATTTAATAAATAATGTGTTATATTTTATTATAGTTAATTAATTTATAATATTTACATCGGCACTTAGTGCTACTTAGAGTGCCGATGTATTGAAATCTTCGCTAGTCAAAAGTCAAAATTTTTGACCATGCTTTTTTCATATTTTTCGACGGTTTAGACCTTTCCGAGTCGAAATCAGTGAAAAAAAATCGTCCGTCCGTCTGTACGTCTGTCTGTAAACTCGATATCTCCATTTCTTATCGTATTTCGAAGAGCTGATTGGATTTTGGGGGTAAACGATTGGGGGTAAGGGGTTAAGAATGGGGTAAAACTCTTATTTTTAGCGTTTTTTTTTGTTATAATTAAGGAAATTATTATTGTATTTTATTGATTCAGCACTTATATGAAAGATAATTTTAAATTGGTCAAAAAATGTTACAAACTATTTTTTTCTAAAATGCATTGTTTTCGAGATATTGGCATTTAAAGCACTAAAAAATTTTTTTAGCATGTCTCACTTATTTATAACCCGATTTCAAAAAATTATATTTTTTATGAAAGCTCTTTTTAAAGCCTATAAAAAATGTTATATACAGTTTTTGCTATAATATAATGTTTTGGAGATACGGACTTTCAAACTTTATTAAAATATGCAGGTGTATTAATTGCCTTTTCACGTGATCACACTTTCCTTTTCATAACGTTTTAAATTAGTGCCTATTGCCGATGTTTTGACAAGGTACTTGCAACTGTTCATCTGGTTACAAGTTAAGTTAATTTTTATCCAGTCGCAAAATATTCTTGAATTTTGTCCAATAGAAATTCTAGCAATGTTATATATTTGCAATTCAAAGAAAATCAAGTTTCAGTTATCAACTCTTTATAAAATTATTTCCTATTAGAAGAGAATAGTTATTTATATACCAAGGGAATAAACTGGTTGTTTTAGTCCCGCTGCATGAGTTTTTCCCGAGCGTGCGTTGCACACAGTTACAAAATACCAAAAAAACGGAAAAAATCATGAAGCGTCAAATGTTGAATATTTATAAACCTTATAGTGTCCTCTAAATGATTTGAATACATTTTTTTGAAAATGTTTGCGGCCTTTCGTAAAAAATTAAATTTAAGTGGCACACTGCATACCGGGTGGGCCATTTAAACGGTAATCTCAGAAAACGTATAAGATAGGTTTTTGAAACTTGGTAATAAGCTTCAATATCAAGGGGGACACCTTTTTATCAAAGCAGATTTTTTTTCATCCACACCCTCAGGCGGGAGAGGGGGTTACTTAAAATTTTTAAATAGAATGTTTTTTATTCAGATTCAAATTCAGTATAAAAAATTACACAATTGACCTCAAATTAGGCTAAAAAACTAAAATAAAAAAAAACTATTTAAAAAAAATTTAAAGTTTGAATATTATAGTTTTCTATTGTTTAGGTTTATTTCATTCGGACATGGATATAATACCTTTCTATGATTTAATACCCCATATTTGTACTATATTTTAAAATTAAAAAAATACAGCCCTAAAAAAATTAAGTGTAAGATATTGTATATGCAATGTGGCACTTAAAATTAATTTTTTAAGTAAGACAGCAAACATTTTCAAAAAAATGTATATACATCATTTAGAGGACACTAAGGTTAATAATTTTTTTTTGTTTTTTTTTTGAATTTTTTACCTGTGTGCGGCGTAGCGAATCTAATTTTACGTTACTATGTTATTACACAGTTATGCTCGATAACAAAAATCTAGATAATATATGTATTTTAACATTTGAAAAAGATAACTGCAAGGTATTCAAAATCCTTCCGGACTATTACAGCATAATAGCTCCAAACTCATTCAGAATTCTAGATCATCGTATCCCGATTTGCGCATTTGTTTATACCGGGCACCACGTGTCCTTACACCCAACGTAAACTTGGCAACGTTGTACTGGCAGAAGGAAATGGCTAGGCACAGCATCAGCGCCCGTCTGGAGCAGCCAGGAGCTCAGGGAGGGGCACAAGCAATGTTGTCATTACGAAATCTTTCAAGAGCCAGAAGAATACGTATTTGTATACACTGTGTTTTCAGTCTTTTGGCGGAAAATAAAGAGCATAATTTTGCATAACAAAACATGAGAACCCAGCAGAGGAACGTAGGACCGAAAATGAACCCTAAAAGAGTAACAACCCTTTATTACCCTGTTATAAAAATAATTTTTAATTAATAACTCTGGTACCTTTTGAGCTAGAACAACGAGGTTGTATAAGTATGTATAGTATGTATAGTATGTATACTAGTAGTATTATTTTTTTGAATTTATCCAGAGGCGTGTCTAGGCGAACAAAATGTGTGAGACTCAACACATTTTTGCCCCAAACTTTTTTATGTATAATTTTTTTTTTGTTGTTTTGTGAAAAATATGGATTCCTTGATTAAAAATACATAAAAATGTGATATAGTGTAAAAATACAGTTAACAGGAATTAACATTTTGTGCCACCAAAAATGTAACTTTTAAAAAGGCTATTGCTTCTTTAATATTAAATTTAGATGTTTCGGAGAAGAATAATTTTTGCTTAGTTTTAAATAAGGAATCGCCCTGCAGCATTAAAATAATATTTGTGCTTTTTTTGTTCCCCATTCAATATGTCCATCTTCAAAGGACCGTAGCTACCTTAGGACTTATTTTTAAATTCCTTTGTTGTTTTTTTATGATGTAGAATTATCCACTTTATTTTTTGCCATAAGACTGCCGTGTTATACAGGACAAGATTACGATTTGACGAATTAAATATTTATTCGGAGATTCATAGTTATATCGGGAAATTTATCGGTATCTCAAATATTTCTCGAGATATCGATAACTGAATTTCGTAAAAAGAATGAAACCTGGCAAAAAGATACATATCACTGTTTCTTTTCCTTCATAAGAATGACACATTATATATGACAGCTATTAAAAAAACCTTAAACCAACCAAAAAACCAAAGCGTACGAACGTCATAAAAAAATGGCATTTTTTTTTTTCAACTAGGATTCTTTCTCAAATAGAATTTGATTTTTTCTTACATTTCATATCGATTGGACATTTCGTTATTATCAGACATAAAGTACCCCATCTGGCCGTCGGTTTTGAGACTAAAGGTCCCAAAACCGGCTGACAGAGTGATATTAAATAATGACGATGTTTATGTTTATTAAACATAAAACGAGATAAAAAGACTACTGATGTCAAATGGGGGAACTAGCCCAGCGGGTTAAGGCATGTGATTCATTATAAGACATTTACTTTACACGACGGCTAGCGCGAGTTCGATTCTCAACCTCGCCGATTAACTTTTTAGTTAATTCCTAGGTAAAAGAGAGAGACACTCCCAAAAACTGGTTAGGGAACGTCCAAGTATTACGTAACGCTCTAGGGGGGTCTCGTAAACGTTACGCAGAGTTACAGTGGGAGGGTGAGTGTCACTAAGAATGTTATGTAACACTTAAAAAATTATAAACTAAAAAATAATTATTGGATCACGTTTTTAACAATGATCTAGGTCTAAGATATGGATTCGTTGCAAATTTTATTGTACACGGCGTTCACTAAATCCTCTAAACCAAAAAATAGAGATGGAGAACCATAGCCAATAACCGGTTTTCGGTTAACCGGTTGCGGAAATTACCTCAGACCGGTTTTGGTTAAAACACGGAAGCAATAACCGGTTAAAAACCGGTTTGGACCTTAAAGCAAAATTCCCTTTCAATTTCTTTACTTTTTGTAAAAAAACTGGGGGGGCGAGGGGTCTTGAAAATGTTACGCCGCGTTACATAGAGGGGAGTGGGGATCAAAAATGCAAAACTTTGCGTTACGTAATATCTGAACGTTCCCTTAGAAAGCCTGTTAAAGCCGGTGTTTCTCTTTGCTACTAGACCACACAAATCTTGGACTTATAGGCTGCTTAAATAAGTACGAGGTTAATCAAACTTTTTAATGTAAAGAAAAATGCATTAACATATATCTAGCTAGATAAACAAGATTTAACCCGAACGCACGCCTGTGTATTGGTCTACCTCGTTATCAAATGGATTTTCCACGAGTTCTGGTTATCATTCTTACAAATAACATTACACACAGATGGATAGAAAGAGAGACGGATTTTTGAAATAATTTTGCATAGTACTCTTAAAACTAGTGCTGTCAGAATACAACAAAAAAAATTGCTAAAAAAAGTGTTGAACTAAAAATCCTGCAAAATCCACTGCAGTCCAGTTTTTCACACGTGTACACCAAATCCTGCTAGGTAGACAGGAAACTTCTTAAACTGGCAACACAGCATGGAGCATCGATCTACACGGCTATCCCGACTGGTGACGTCACCAAATAAACATTTGTAGGTTTGCCGAAAACATTTATGTACAAACGGGATGCCACTACAGGGTCTATTTCATCAATTGTTTCGCTTTTGCGACGTTATTGCATACATTGTACTCTAATGTAAATAAAGAAAAATATTAAATATTTTGGATAATTTTGGACTTAAAAAAAGGAAAAAAATAACTAGTTAAAATATTTGTACAAAAACTTCCAAGATTTTTGTAAAACTTTAGTAAAAATTTGAGCTTTTTGATTTTTGAGATTTTTAAAATATTTTTGAAAGGATTTTCAATAGTTATCATGGTTTTTAATTGTGTGGGGCTCTCATAAGTAAAGTAAAACGTATTTTTTCTAAAAAAAAATATTTTCGTGCCTATATCTCCAAGAGTTCCTGGCTCAAAAAAGCATAAAACACTTTTTGTACAGAATTATTTAAGTTTTTTTTTGTTTAATTTTTCTTTTAATCGAATAATTAGTATAAATAAAACTTTAAATTTTGCTCCCGTTTTCTTGCTTATAAAGCAAGCTGATACAAATATCATAAAATTCTGTTTTTCTCCTAAAAACCTATTTCATGTTAATTATTAATAATTTTTTTCACTTTTACCCTGAATATTTTTAAAATAGAGGGAGAGACATACTAAAAAAATCCCTTTTTTCAAAACTTTTTATTTTTATTATATGATATTTATCTTTAATATGTGTAATGAAAGAAAATAGTATTTTCAAAAATAATATATTCCATAAATACAAAAAAATAAATCTAATTTAAATTAAGTAACTAAGGTAATTAAGGTAATTAAAGCATAACATAAAAAATATTTTTATAAAAATTCATGTAATACTTGCCCTTTAAATTATAAACATTTTATTTTTTAAATCACGGGTTAATAATTTGTATAATTTATTAGGTAATAAACCTATAGTTTATTATGCTTTAACTTTAATGTGTACTTATTCTGTCTGTACACTACTACATAAATGTCGTAAATAAGCTTTAATCTAGATTAAAGTCAACAAATTGGTTAAAATATTTTTTTTGAAAAAATAAATGTCTTTTTTCTGGTCTAATATCTTCTAAATTACTCGAGTCGATTTTTAAAAGTAAAATTTTGTTTTAATTTTCTTTAAAATTTAATTACATTTAAAAAGACCAATCTCAGATTTTACCAGTAGTAGTTTTTACCAAAAAAATAAATATACTTATGAGCCCGAGCAAGAAGTTTCTAGGTCTAAACATTGATCAGAAACTTACTTTTTCTGTACACATTCAAAAAGTACTACCTCAGCTGAGTAGTTCATGCTTTCTACTGAAAACTTTTAGAAACACCGTTTCTAACGATGTCTTGAAAACTTCTTATTTTGCAGTGTTTCAATCTAAACTAAATTATGGTTTAGTATTTTGTGTCTAAGCGCCAAAAGTCTTTACAATGGAGAAAAAGCACTTCGGAACATGCTTAATTTAGGTATGCGAACATCCTGCAAACCCTACTTCAACAAACATAAAATTTTAACACTTACGGGTCTTTACCTTTACTGTAACGTATGTAAAATCCAAACTAGACGTTTTTAGACAAGATATTCACGATCACAATACTCGGAATAAGAATAATTTGGTAGAATCGTCTGCTAGGTTAAAAGTTTCAGAAAAAACCCAGGAGTAATTTGTGTCAAAAAACTGTTTAAATTGGATGAAGGGTTTATCGAATATAATACAAAATTCAAGAATAAATTAAAAGAATTTCTTATAAACAAAATGTACTATTCTATTAAAGAATTTCTTGAAGATAAATAGTAGTTTATTTTATTTTATTTTATTTTATTTTATTTTATTTTATTTTATTTTATTTTATTTTATTTTATTTTATTTTATTTTATTTTATTTTATTTTATTTTATTTTATTTTATTTTATTTTATTTTATTTTATTTTATTTTATTTTATTTTATTTGTAATCAATATTTTTTACCAATCTTTCTTTTAAGTAATTTGTATATATAAATATACTGTAAATTGTTTTATTTTAATATTTATAATTTACGATGTCTATATGTATTTTTAATGTAATCAGAACAAATAAATATACTTTACCATAATTACATGTTAAAATTATGTGAAGTCAAATATTTCAAGAAAATTTGCAATGATTTAAATCATCATAACCAGCATAAAAAGAGCTTTTAAATAAGCTTTTACATGTCCTATATTACTTTTTTCTAAATGCCTATTTTTGCAAAATTACTAATTTTAAAATAATTGACCTATTTATGCCCCATTATCTGAAGATTGTAAAACCATCGTATTAAGCATAAAATCTTTTAAATGAAATGTAACATGTTCTATTTTCTTGGATCCCTAACAATAATGGCATAGATT